>VZSJ01003849.1:719868-809161 GCA_013398405.1 Pheucticus melanocephalus
CATCAAAAAGTAAAATAGGATTAGATTTAGGTTGTGTTTTAGTGAGCATTTCAGCCTGAAGCCACAAATCACTCCTTTTGTCAGTACACACTGCAAAGACAAGTATGTGCACCTTTATTTAGAATGGCCAACTATTCTCAAACAGCAACATGAATTTGAGTGCAGAAATGGAACTGAAGACAAATATAAACAGAGGATCCCAAATTGAGCAATGCTTTTGAAAGTCATGGAAGTGATTTTAAAATCAATTTGTTATTTGATCAAATTCTGCTTTAGGTTTTAGAAGATGGAATTGAAATGCTGAGACCGCTTGGTGAGATAAAGTCCTTGTAACAAAAGCTCCACAGTTTGAAGCTACATTACTTTTTTCTTCAGAACATAAAAAATAAGTCATATGGCTTTGACATGCAGGCTGTGCAGCACAGTGCTTTGACTGACCCTGCCAAATAATTTGTGATGACTACCTTTTTAAATTTCTCTGGTGGATTTTTTTTTGTTTGATTGCTTTTGTATTTCATATATGAAGTGCTTTATTGCAGCTTTAGTTATTCAAATATGGGTTTCAGCCTGCTATGACAAATGGGTCAACACAGACCATTATTGCCATAGGAGCTTCCCTGGTAACAGAAGTGTGAGTGTGAATCCTAGATGTGGGTGCTGGTCCTGCTTTTGGTGGTTGAGAATTATCACATCTTATACTTGCTGAAGTGGCATAATTAATGAGATACATTAAAAATTCATTCTCCATCCTTTATACAAGAGGAGGAGTCATGGTTGTCCTGTTAATATTGACTGGAGGTCTAACTTCTCCAGGGCATTAAAGTCTTACTGTATGTTCCCTGCCCAGTTTCCAGTTTCAAAGGCCACCCTGTTCCAGATATTATTTAGCACTGTGCAGTTCTTTTTAGGAGTAAAACCACCGTGAAGATGGTGAGCAAAATACGGACAGAGCCACAGCAGAGCAGAATGTAACTTGCTCAGTCAAGAGGTAGGAAGAAATAAAGGGCCTGCTTAACCCAATTTCCTTCTTATTGCTGAACCCATAGAAGATTAAGGTGAGGTATGTACATTGTAGAGTGCATTAATTGCATTCCTTTCTCTCTAGCAGAAGAGTCAAACAATGACTTCATCTCTCCCTGCAGTAACTGCAGCTCTACTCTCTGGCTAATGTTTATGAGCTCAGAATTCTCTTTATGTTTGAAATGGCTTTTCCAGTTGCCAGGTGTGATTGAACTCTGATCAATAAACTAAACAAAGTGTTTATCAGGGATAGGGAGATAGATAGACAGATTAATGACTTATGCAAATGTATAAGTTTAATTTCCTCAGAAAACCAAAGTTAAAGAATGTCTACAGATATTTAAAGAGCATACTAACCAAGAGTTTTAGTTAGTGCATGAGCATTTGTTCATGTTAAGAGAGTATGTGTGTCCGTAGAACAACCTACTTGGCAAGGGCCATTAAATTTCTATGAAATGTTCTTCTAAGCTAGTATTATCCAGAGGACACAGAAAACATATGCAAAAAAGAGAAAAAGGAAAAAGCCCAGTGCCTGGACAAATGGCAAGACATGTGGGAAGGACTTGCCTTAAGGCTCTCACCTGAACATAGACTGAATTTACTAATGGCTGTTTTGGAGTAGTACAACAGCAGAATTAAATATTCAAAGGTTAAATTTTCAGAGAGAGAAAGCACTAACTTTAGATGAAGTTGTTGTGTATTGGGGAAATCAAACTCTATGAACATCCTTTACTTTTTTTGACACATTCTCATGTACAAAATAAATTACAGGAAAATAGATCCCCAGACCTCTTCCATGCTTTAACAGCTTTTCAGCAATAATTGTCACCATCTGACATCTTTAAAGATGTGCTTGGATGTTAGATCAAAATGTTCATTGGAAGTTGGAAAAGAATTTTATGTCATCTTAATAGACCAAAGGCTATTACGAAGCTCAGCCATACCATTTACCTACTAGTATGTAAATGTGATTCCTCATTGGATAATCAAGCTGTAGAAGGAGGCAGACCTGCCTTTCTGTTTCAGACAAAGAGGTCATACAATTAGGATGAAGTGTCTTGTTTAAAACCCTAACTTCATGCCTACCAGACTAAAGAGTCTATCTGATATGGCGTGTCTAGGGACACAGATAAGGGCTGAAATGTGCCTTCTGTGGTTAGCAGTTGACTACTGCATGGTTGCAAAATGAGAGTGAAGACCCACTGAATGTCTGTCCACTGATGGCTAAACCTAGACTCTTCCAGAGCAAGAAACAGAGAATTACATAACCAAATGAGGTTGAAGGATGAGAGAAACTATGCAAGTTGGCCTCAGTCCAGGACACTAAGTTTCACATCTGTACAGTCAGAGTAACTACATCACTAGACAGATAAGACAATAATTCTATGTCTTGTCTTGGATAGGGTTAAACACTTGTCATGGGTACTACAGCACGAGCAGCCCAGTGGGAATGCTGCTATCTGCTGAATTTCTGCTTGAGTGTTTCCTAAATGGCTCTCATCTGAGCACTGAATCAGCCTGTTGTCACATATTTTTTGAGATGTGAACTCACAGCTTGAGGTGACAGAGGTACAAGTTTAGCAGTTGTGGTTAAGATGTTATTTCCATTTTAAGTGCTTAATTTCTGCAGCTTATATCTTTCCAAGCCATTTACTCTTAGAAGGAAATTTCTCACACTAGTGTCCAATCCAGAGGTGAAGTGCCTCAAAAGTTTGATAAAAATCCATTTGGTTGTTACTGAGGTATCTGAATGTAGTAAGGCTAGAGGAGAGTGAGGAAGCACTTCCCTATATCAGATACTTGCTTTGTTTCTGGAAATTATCAGTGTAATTAATTTCCATGTTGACACATTTCAAGCTGTCACAAAGCTGTCAGTTCTCTATCCGGTAATATTCACCCCATACACATTTTGTCTTACCAGTAGGCACATGTTTTGTGGTCTCATATTCCCCTTGTCTCTTTTTATAGGGCTCCATTGGAAAGAACAGAGAATATCTATTTTGGTACAGTAGATGAAAATAAGTTTAGAAACTACAAAGGTACTCTTGAAAAAAAAGGAACACCAGGAAGATATTTTAGTCTATCCCTTAGAAAAACAGTAAAATCTATTTTGCACTAAGCTTTGGCATTTTCTTGCATTTTTCCAGCTGAACATGAACCCAACACATTCTGGAGTCTCAAATCAAATTTCAAAAAACCTCCAGGATTTTCCTTAAACTGTTCTGAAATAAAAATGAATGTGCAAAATCTTATTTTTACTTCCAAATCTCTGAAAACAAGTTATTTGCCCAAAATTAGACACAGCAGACCAAATCCAAGTTTGAAAAAATTAATCATTTCCCAGGTTTGAAAAGATGGCTCGTTCTTATGCACTAGTTCTCTACCTATAAAGATGGTCCCATGTAATTCATTGTATATCCTGCACTCCATCCTGCAGTTGTTTTTCTACACTTGCTTGTTCTGCATGTCTCTCATGTTCCTTTCATGTTTTTTCTCTCTCTCTCATTGCACTGTAAACTGACAAGTTTCTACTTGCCAGCATGGTGATGGTACCTTCAAAACATCAAGAATATGTTTTTTAACCCAGGAAAATGTATATAGAGGAGTCACAGCTTCCTACTTCTTAGGAAGATACTTTAAAAGGTACAAGTAACATTTTAAATTTTTCTGGGGAGAAGAAGCTCACAATGTTATTACAGGTGAATACAATGGAGAAGTTCTTTCTTGGGCTACAGTGCTCCAGATTAGCTGGCGGAAGGGAAGAAAAGGTGAGAGAAGTCAAAGGCATAATTTGTGCTAACATCTGGAAGGTAGAAGAGTACAGAAGGAAATTGGAGACTCAGAGGAATATCAATTTCCTTCCTGGATCCTGTCTGTACACCCCATTACTTCATTATGACTAGACTTATTGATATGCAATGGAGAGGGAAAACAAGTCATAAAGGATGATAAAAAATTGATGTAGAGGGAGTTTCCAGGAACTCCCAAGAGAAAACAGAGTGGGAGGCTAAAGCTAATGAAAATAAATAATCTGTTAAAAGTCCTGGTTTTAGTGGTTTTCTTGGTTTAGGAGTCACCCTAGGACTTTGGTTTAGTAGTAGTGTGCATTGGAGGACATTTTCATGCTGTGTGATATCAAAACTACTTGTATAGGAATATTATGACTTAGTTTCTTATCCTGTTACATGGAGAAATGGGAAAATTATACTTGACTATGCTTGGACTCTCAATCCTTCTGTAGACTAAGTGTCAGACTGAATGAAAATGTCAAGATATTTTTTTTCCTGACTGCAGAATTTCTTTGCCATTCTAATGATAGAACCAGTCTTGAGATGCAGCTTATCTCACTGGTATACAGATTGAGAAGTATTGATTTACACTTTCTGTGTTATTCTTTTTTTGTGTGTGTGTGCACATTTCTCTTGTTAGGTGAAAGAGTGAAACAGATCTGTCCTTCCCATACTCACATGAAGTTTAGCATGGTAATACCTTCTTGGCTCTTTGTACTATTTCTCTTTTTCTGCTGTAGCTGCCATATGCACAAGAATGCATTTGCAATCTCTTAAAAGGCAGCAGATTTCATATTTTGACAATAAGGCTGGCCCATAGAGGTTGCTTAGTTAGACTTTAAGGATCTAAATACAAATAGATTTATTCCCCTGTGACTTGATTTTGTTCTTCCATTGCCGCTCTCTGCCTCACCAACAAACCAAGATAAAAAACTGTTAGTTTACTTTCTCTTCAGGGAGACATGTCTGAACTTAGCAAGGTTTGTTTGGGTTTTTTTTCTCAGCAATCATGTTGCCCCTGTTCATTCTTATCATTATGAATAGCTCCTGCTTTCCTTTTTCTCAATTATCCTCCCTGCAATGTCTAGAAAAAAAATATCTTCTGAGAATTTTTACTGGAAAATGTTCTTGCTTATTCTTAAACTCTCATTTATGACTTTGATTCTAATTCTTTGGCAACCTACACATATCAATAAATTAAAAGAAAAAAATATACAGCTTTTTAATGGTTTTGAAAAACTGAGGTTTACGTACAAGGCATTCTGAAGCCATGATTTAATCAACAAGTAAAACAGAAAAAAACCCACTTTGCTGTGCTTTCAAAAGTCTTTAATTTACATCCATGAAAGGATGATTGAATAGTTTCCTATTACTACTGATGCACTTGAGTTATCCCATGTGTATTTAAAATGTCATGGAAAAATCAGACATACTAATTTATTGCTTTCTTAAATTCTTCATTATGTTAATTGGAATTACTTTTATTAAAAAAAAGAGACCAAAACCCAAACAAAAAGATAATGAATACACTAGCCACTGTGTAATTTTCTTTTCCCATTATTAGAACTGAAAAAGGAACACATATGTTGTCAATAAAATGTTACAGTGTATTTTAGTCTACTTATTTTTGTGAAGGGCTAAAAAGCTCTTTATAAACAGGGAAGAATGGAAATGTTCAGAACGCATGATGATTGAAAAAACTACAGACTTTCCCTTTTTTTATAAAATACCCTAAATTTAACAACAAAATACACTAAATCTAACACTATTACATTCAGAATAAACATGCTGTGAAATATGGGTACATGCTTCAGTCCTTTTCTGCTGAAGGGAGGATATTAACATAAATATCATTATAGGGCAATATATACATCCATTTTAGAATATGAATGCAAGATCCATAGCAATTTGAATGGGAGACTCTATTACAAGCTCTTTTTAAAATTTGCATTCTCCTTTTTTATAATAATTCTTTGGAGTATAAGATAGGATGAGCTAAGTATGGCACTAGGTACAGCCTTCTGAAGGAATGTAATTAGATTTTGGTTACCCCTTAATACCTCATGATCCTCCAGATGGGTTTGCATGCTGAATAAGCTATTCTGACAGATAACAATCCCTGACCTCCTCCTCTCTTCCTGAAGTCTTGTGATTTCAACTCAGCCTGTGACAGAAAATATAGTTTTTACATGAGTCCTGCTACCATACTATGCAGCAGCTCCACATGTGACATTTTTGTCCCTTGCCTTGCCACGTCTTTCTCTGTCACTTGTGTTTATTTCCCTTCTTTTCCATCCTAATTTAGCCTCCCTAAACATGCATAAAGGGTCACTCATTTTTAATAGACAGTGAAGTCAAGAGGGCTATAGTTACCATGGTGCATAGCAGGGAGTAGGTAGAGCAGCTCTGTGTTTTTGAAGATAACTATGATGGCCTATACCCACAGGATCTCCATGAACTAAATTATATTGTTCTTATCTTATACCTGATTCATAGAGAGTGACTATGGTGGTATAAGAACTGAGCACAAAAATAATTTTACTTATATTTCATATTCTTACATCAATTGCTATTTCCACATTAGGTAACACTGTTTGTTGGAGAAAGAGTTGAGGAGATAAACCCAGAACGAACATTTTGGAATCTGGAAGACTTTCATGCTGAATAGTCATAGTGAGAAAGTTCTCTGAGCTAACCACTCAATTCTGAAATATTCTTGACTGTTAAGCACCCTGTTCCTGAAATATAGGGAGACAAACTGGCTCTAGGTAACATTTAAGAACGAGTTTCCTCCTTGGGATACATTCCTGGTGTTTGGAAAATTCCACAACTAATTTTTTTTTTATGGAAATATGTTTATGTTTGAAGTGGGGGACTTAACATATAACAGATTTATTTAGTTATTTGAAGGTAACAGGACACAGTTGCACACCAAAAAGGTGTTAAAATATAACAGTATTGGAAATGGGAAAAGAGAAAGGTTATTTCAATAGTGTCAAACTCATTTAAAAGCAGTTTGCACTTTTATCAAAGTCTCTGTTTCCCCTTGACACTTTTTAAGGTATTATTTCTTGCTGTTAATTGCCTGAGAAAAGCATGCTGTCAGTGTGAATCTGTGGAAATTGTGGAACGTCTCTCTTTCTGCACTAATTGCTGCTTCAGATACATATACCACATATACTCTAACAGAGCTTTTTCTCTGTGTGCCACAGGGAAATTTCAACATGACGTTAAAAATTGGCTTCTTTTCCGGTTTGTATTTTTGATCAAAACTACAAAGTTGTCTCTTGCTTTGCTTACAAAGATGTTTAGAAGGGATCCCCGGTGTGTAGTCTGTGTCAGACCAAAACTCTTTCAAACTCATACTCTTGGGGTCTGTAGTAACAATAATAGACATTAAAGTCTATACTTATGTCTAAAGGGTATTTATATGTGCTGCATGAAGAAGTTAACTAAATCTCTGTACAATTTGCTTTGCTTTGTACAAAGCTATTTTTTAGAAGATAACTACCCCAAGGTTACTTAGAAATTACTCTTACATGAGAGAATTTTATTTTCTCCCTTGGTCTTTCTACTGTTAATAAACAGTGGCACAAATGAAGTTAAAACTCTAATGGAAAGCTTAAGAATTACTGTGATAACAGGCTAATATTAATTGAAAGTAAAATAATGGTCCTCAGCTACTAGGCCTATTCTAAATATTATCTCCTGTTTTAAGGCCAGATTCCAATACAGTTTTCAAGTTCATTGCTTTTCCAGCTATTGTCTTAAGGAAATAAATTGTTTCATCTTCTTCCATAGGTTTTCTGGACCATTGGTATATGCATTATCACTTACTGAACTTGCTGTTAAGAATTTTGTATTGTTAGGGGAATGTCTAGAACCCATGATGCAAAATTCTCTGGGAAGTTTTTCTTAGTTATTTGGTGGCTTACATACATTCCTGGCCACTTTCCTAGATTTCAGTTTCCTGAATGATAGTTATTTTTTTCATTCACTTGGAAACAACTCTTTTTTGGAAATGTTATGCAAATTAGGTTTTACGTGATTCAAATTAGTAAAGGACTACTTAGAAGATTAGTAAGTTCTAACAGTTCTTAAATGACAGGGTTTATGATGTATACTGGTACCAATTAACTGCACTAATTGATAGCTGAATTCCAAAAAGTGGCAAAAGATATAGAGCATCCCATCTAGCATTTATCTAAACTACCATCTTTTCTATAGAACTTCATTAGCCTGAATGGCTGAGTGAGCTTAAATTATATTGTTTGGAGCACACTGCAAAACTGTATGTTCAAATGTACTTTTAGGATTTAAGAAAAAAAGTTCAGGAATCGAATTTTAGCAAGCTCTTTGCTACACTGAACCATATGTTTTGACAAGAAGCTGAAAATTGATTTTCCTATATTTTCCTGCTGCAGGATACCATTTGTATCAGTCACAGCACCAGTTTTCAGGAGACGGATTTATGGCAAACTGGTTTATGACATGTCTCTTCCACTTATTCTTTTTCTCTTACATCCTACTCACATTCTAGTCCTGTGCTGGAAAATCAGCTTATTCTATTCCAATGGATTAAAATCTTCCCCATGTACCAAATGCATCCTCAGTAGGAAAAACAAGTTCTCAAATTGAATGTGAGGTTCCCATTTGCCACATTAATAGATGCCTTTCTAAAGTAATTAAATAAACAAATACAAATAAGTACTATATATGAATAATTAAAAAGCAAAATGTAATGTTTCATTTCAGCTTAAAGCTAATTAAGTGTCTTGCAGTCAGTGTTCTTAGAATGGCATAACACTGGAGGAAAAATTATATTAATCATTCAGCAGTTACTTCTGTTATAAAGTAATTAATTTGTTTTCTGTCTTTGTGCAATTGGTAAAAGCATCTAGAAACTACAGTCTTAACTAAAAACATTCAGAGTTTAAAGCTTGTAAGACAGTTCACAGAAAAGGTATATTTGTACTCTTTTTGATAGAAAAACTCTTTTATCTAGACAAAGGTAAACAATTTATTCACCCAATATAAAAGAACAAATAAAATCTTGTGATACCAGCTGAAAAATAAATCTGTGTAAGATTGTACGGCTGTGTTGAGCTACCCATAATGACTTTATATGTGGGTGGAACATGACTGATCAGTTTCTGGGATTTCAGTTTTGGTTTAGGATTTAATTTAAGGATTTTAATGAGTACAGTGCCTAGGCTAGATCATGGGATTTAGCACCCAAACCAATTGTTCCATGGAAAATCTCTCATTTACTTCACCAGTATATGCCTGTATCCATTAATATTTCTTATATATCAAAAGAAGAATAGTTGATTACACTGGCAGAAAAATACTGGGTTCTGATCCTGAGTGATCTTACATGGTATAGGTTCCTGATGCTGAACTGAGTCCATTAATCAAATGAGTGTTAGAAAAGATGATTATTCATATGAAATTGACAGAGACCTTATATACAGAGCCAGTAAACAGAGTCCTCATGCTTTCAACAAGGTGACTTGAGTTTATGTGGAAAAACTAAATAGCAGCTAAAAATCCCTTGCTTAAAAATTCATATTCAATTTTATTCAATTCATATTATTGTGATAAACACAGAATCATTTAAGAAGCAACTTGGAAACTTGCTTATTATGCATATGCTATGTTTAAAATCAAATACTGACCATTTTGTGAGAAATCATTAGAGAACCATTGTTGACATGGTAAACTCTCAATGCAGGGTATGAAAGTTGACTTTCAGCAGTTTATAGTGACAATGCTAATCTTAGAAGCATAGAACGGTTTGGTTTGAAAGGAACTTCAAAGATAATTTCATTTCAATCCCTCCGCCTTGGACAGGGACACCTTTTGCTGGACCAGGTTGTTCAAACACCCATCAAACCAGCCTTAAACATTTCCAAGCAGGGCTTTCTCTGAGCAACTTTTTCCAGTGTCTCACCAACCTCAAAGTAAAAAATTTCTTCCTTATATTTAATTTAAGCATGCCTTCTGTCAATTTAAAACCACTGCCCCTTCTCCTATCACTACATGCCCTTGTAAAAAGTCCCTCTCCAGCTGTCTAGTAAGGTCCCCTTTAGGTACTGGAAAGTTGCTATAATGTTCTTCAAGAAGCTCTTTTTTCTGCAGGATGGACAGCCCCAACTCACCCTGTCTTCAAAAGAAGAGGTGCTCCATCTGTCTCATCAGCTTGGTGGCTCTGCTTTGGATCTGCTCCAACAGGTCCATGTTTTTCCTGTGCATGGCACTCCAGAGCTGGATGCAGCACTCCTCATAAGGCCTCCTGCGAGTACAGTGGAGTAGAGTAGAGCAGGAGAATCACCTCCTTAGACCTGCTGGCCACTCCTCTTTTGGTGCAACCCAGGATATGGTTGGCTTTCTGAACTGTGAATATGCACTCCCAGATCATGTCAATCTTCTCATCTACCAACACACCCCAGCCCTTCTTCTCATAACCCTTCTCCTCTGTTCCCTTCCCAACCTGTATTTGTTCTTGGGATTGCCCAGAACCATGTGCAGGACCCTACACTTGAATTTGTTGAATTTCATGAGGGTTGCATGGGCCCACCTCCCAAGCCTGCCAAGGTCCCTTTGGATGGCATCCCTTTATTTCAGTGCATCAACTGTGTTACTCAGTTTGATGATGTTTGAAAATTTGCTGAGGGTGCACTGGATATCCCTGCCTGTGTCACTAACAAAGATCTTAAAAAGTGGGAGTCCCAATAATGACCCCTGAGAAATTCCTTTTGTCACTGCTTTCCACTTTGACCACAATTCTTTGAGTGTGACCATCCAGAAAACTCCTTAATCCACTGAATTGCCCATTTGTCAAATTCATGTCTCTCCAATTTAGAGATAAGGATGTTGTGTGCAACAGTATTAACTCCTTTGCACAAATCCAAGTACTTGATGCCAGTCACTCTTCCCTTGTCCAACACACACTGCTGTTACTGCAACATAGAAGGCCAATAATTTTTCAGGTAAAATTTTCCCTTGGTGAAATCATTCTGGGTGCGACCTTGTTTTCCATGCGCCTCAGCATAGTTTTCAGAAGGATCTGCTCCATGATCATGCCAGGCACAGAGACTAGACTAGCTGGCTTATAGTTCCCCACATCTTCTTTTTTTCCCTTTTTAAAAATGGGGGTTATGTTTCCTCTTTTACAGTCAGTGGGAGCTTCACCAGAATCCCAAATATCTTAAATATGATTGATGGTGGTTCATCCATCTCTTTCCACAATTCCCTCAAGATCTGCGGGTGTATATGACCAGGACCCATGGAATTGTGGATCTCTGGGTTCCTTAAATGGTCTCAATCATGATTTTCTCCAACAATATGTAGTTCTTCATTCTCCCAGTGCCTACCTTTCTGAAACTTCAGTAGTGTGGTTGGAGCACTTGATAGTGAAGACTGAGGAGAAAAAAGTCACTGAGTACCTCAGCCTTCTCCATGTCACCAGTAAACAGGTCTCATATTTCTTTCCAAAGTGATCCCACTTTTTCCCTAATCTTCCTTTTATCACCAAATTACCTATTGAAATCTTTCTTGTTGATCTTAATATCCCTGGCCAAGTTTGATTCTTTCAGAGCTTGCCGGATCCCTGCTAGTTCAATCTCTCTCCATTCCTCCCCGGTGTAAAGACTTAAAAGATCGCAGTTTTCTGTCTCAAATTACAGTTGCCTGTCTCAAACATTGTTTCCACCAAACTCCCACTGTGGAAAACTGTGTAAAGAAGCAACTGCTCATCTGTGACCAGTGAAACCCTCACTGCCTGTGGAATTTTTCTCTAAGGATACCTGAAACTTGTAAATTAAGCCACTGTGATAAGATAAAGGTGGTCCAAGTGTTGTCCAAGTGTTATCTTAAGCCTATGGGGAGGTAAACAAAGCTGGGAGAGAAGAATATATCACTGATCATGGACACAATCCACAAGGAAAACCAACTCAACAACTGTGCTGAAATCATTTTAGGTAAAAAGTGATTATGTCAGGGGGACATTGAGGCCTACTCACTCAAGAAAACTCCTGGACTCAAAAGGACTAATTAGCATTAGAAGCAACAGAACCATTTAACCAATAGAATAAGAGAAGTGTGTAGCCAACAAACATTAATTCCTTTCTGTGCAAAAATATATAAATAGTGAAAAGTTTTGAATGACCTTGGGACCCACAGCACCAAGAAGACTGGGATGAAAACGGATTAACAGGATGCCACTTGATCCATGGGTGAAGGCTATCTGTGGTGTTTGTGAGGCCCCCAGGATGAAGTGAGAGATGAGAATTTGACTCCATGTTCACAGAAGGCTGATTTTTTATTTTATGATATTTTATTATATGATATGATATGATATAATGCTATACTAAAACTATACTTAAGAAAGAGAAAGGATACATCAGAAGGCTTGATAAGAATGAATAATAAAAACCCATTACTACTCAGAGCCTTGACACAGCTGGACTGTGATTGGTCTTGAAATTCACATGGAAACAAAACAATTCACATGGAACCAATCAAACATTCACCTGTCGGTAAACAATGTCCAAGCCACTTTCCAAAGCAACAAACACAGGAGCAGCAATCAGATAACTATTGTTTTCATTCCTCTCTGAGGCCTCTCAGCTTCCCAGGAGAGAGTCCTGGGCAAAGAGGATTTTTCAGAAAATATGGTGACAGCTATCTTCTGCTTAATCTGTCTCTCCACCCCCCTCTTTTTTTTTTCTTTCTATCTCTCTACCTGATATTTTCCTGTTAAATAAAATCTGTACTATTGACTTTGGCATATGGTCTCATTTGCAACTTAATTTGGGTAGAATCATCTCTCAGTAGTCAGATTTTAACACCAGGCTACCTGTCTCTGCTTCCATTCTATAGGCTTCTTCTTTGCTTGGGCTTTTCCAGGATTTCCTTGTTCATACATGCAGGCCTCCTGGTGTTTTTGCCTGACTTCCTCTTTGCCAGGTGAGGTTGGAGGCGATGACTCTTGAATATCAACTGGCTTGCTCAAGCCTCTCTCCTTTCCAGGGCTTTATTTCATGGTACTTTACTAAGGAGAGTCCTGAAGAGGCCAAAGTCTGATTTTCTGAAGTCCAGGACAGTGAGTTTACTGTGAGACCTTCTTTCTCCTTAAGAAACATGGGCACCACCATTTCCTTGTCACTTCAGCCAAGGCTGCCCTTAAGCTTCACATTACCCATAAATCCCTCCTCATTGCTGAGGACAAGCTCCAGCATAGCATCTCTCCTCATGAGATTCTCTATCACTTGGAAGGAATTTGTCATCCATGCATTCCAGAAATGTGTTGCTTCACTGGTGTCCTGCTGTGTTCTTCCTTCAGCAGATATTGGTGTGGTTGAAATTCCACATGAGGTCAGGGCTTATGAGCAGGAGGCTACTCTTATCTCTTTATAGAGGGCTGCATATATTCAGTGTTCCTGACTGGGCAGCCTATAGGAAATCCCCACTATAATGTCACATGTCCCTGCCCTCCCTTTAGTATTGACCCATTAGCTCTGGCTGAACTCCTCATCCATCCTCAGGCAGAGCTCTATGAACTCCATCTGGTCATTGACACCAAGAGTGACAATTCTTCCTCATCTTCCCTGCCTGACCTTCCTAGGGTCTGTACCTTTCTGTTTCAATACTCCATTCATAGGAGGTATCCCACTATGTCTCAGTGATGACAGTAAGATCGTTGCCCTGCAGGTGTGTCCATGTCTCTACTTGTTCAATTCCAGCCAGTCAATTTTGTTGGTTTTTTGGTATATATATATTTTCTATGAGTTCTTTTCATTGGATAAAGTAACTGCAATGTACTTTTCAACAGGGTTTTTTTTTACTTACAAGCACCCAACATTAAGAACGGGAGTAGTAACTCATCCAAATCCCCAGGAAGGAGTCATGGTGCTCACAGTCTGGATTTTTGTGGCCAGATGGCCATAAAACTAACTGATTTTGAACACCTGTATTTCAGTTTATTAACTGAGCCCTGTTCATAACAATATCAAACCAAAATTGCTCCCCAAACAGCAGAACTGATGAAGCTTTGTTTTCTACAGATGTTCATAAGTACCAAAGACATTATGCAATGTCACTGATATTGGACCAGTCTTCCCACCCTTTGTGGAAAGCATACCTTCTTGCTGTCCCTAAACAGGACCTAGTAACCACTGGTCACTTCCACAAATCCAGCAATTTCAGTGCCACTCCTTGGCTGTTTTCCTACTCTCTGTCTTTCTTTGCATGGCTTGACAAGTAAATGCCATATCCTTGATGTAAAGCTACTTTCCAATTACCTGGCCTGGCAAATATATCCTGGCTGCCTACGTACCAGCGCTCAAATGAATGAGGATTACAAATGACCTCAGAATTCAGCAGTTCCCACATAGAAGCATTACAGTGATGTCGCTTTTTGGCACCAGTTTTTATTCAGCTTATAGAGAGGAATAATATTTTGTAGGCTTTTACCCCTTAATGAATTTAGTAGACAAATACATATTCTTTATGAATTTGGATGTTACGTTTCCTTAACAACATGGATGGCAAATGCAAATGGCTAACATCTTAAAATTTCTTGAGCTTTATATCCTTCACTTCAAATTTGTTGTACTGATCTGTCACTGGAAAACAGTGACATCGTTTTTGTAACATTTTTTATTTCTTTGACTCACAGTTAGGAACTGTGTAGCATATTTAGTTCCAAAACCAAAGCCACTTCATTTTACTTTTAAATAAAGACTAAGAGTTATTGACTCAAAGCCCTTCATTCTGTTAGGTATTTTTAGTTTTGGTTTTGCTTTGATTTTGTTACTTTGTTTTGTTTTTTTAAAATTCATTAACACATTACTGATTTCCTTTAGCGTTTCATACATAAAATCTGTTCTGTAATGGAGGGCTAGTATATCATCTATGTTCTAAGTATGATATCTAGGTTCTATGTGACTTTTTGTACTAGGAAGGTAATTTTTCATTTATTAAAAGGGACTGCTGTAACAAAATCTATCAAAATCTAGGAAAAAACCTCCCAGTATATATAATTTGTGAACCATTGGTGCATATGAATATTGCTGTTATACTAAAAACTTGTTTCTGAAATAGGCATCAATACAACTCTAAATCTTTAAAAACCTTATAAATATACATTCTCACCTCCCCATTTTTAATTCTTATATGTAGCAGATTTACAGTATCCCTCAAAGTGTCAGCTTTGAGCTATTTTGAATTAAAAGAGACACATGATGACTCAAGAAAGCCTAATGGCTCCTCATTACTGTTTGTTCAAAGTAATTTTTCTCTGCCATTCTGAATTGGGGAAAAATGATAGGGAGTAAAAGGCTACTCCTCACATGATTCTCTCATGAGCCCATAGAGTCACAAAGGTCAAAACAGTGTCCTGATCCATACATAGATAGCTACAGAAAAAAATTACCCATGTCCATACTATTAAATTCTCTTTTTTATTTTTTTTTTAAAAAGAGTGTCTGCAAACATGTTGCTAATGACTTCTTTTAGGCTTTTATTTCTAAGAGTTACACCTCTGAGGTGGTGTAATACTGGGCATCATCTTTATATTGCACCACCCCTTTTTTTTTTAATCATTATTTCACTCTCTTAAGAGGATAAAAAATATGGTTAAAGCAAACATCCTTCATTCCAAAGATATCTACTAGAAGAGATTGGCAGAGGTAATATTGGCTCATCCAAAGGTCAGTAATAATTTCCCAGAGCTACTGCCATTTTAATTTTATAAGTATTGCCACTTTCATTTTACACAATTCTGTCAAACAGACACCCCATAATGATTTCTTCTTCCAACAAGTTTTCCAGTGTTGGCATCCTTCAGTCTCATATTTCGAGACTGTTCTATTTTAATCCATTGGGGAAGTGTTGTAATGCATATCCAGGCATATAATGGATATGTAATGCATATCCAGAAACAATCAGTTTGCATTTTTTGAATTCTTTGAAAGAATACTTCATTTCTGTTTTGACAGTTACTTTTAAAAAGACATACACTCACAGAATATTTTGGATTGGAAGTGACTTTTAAAAATCATCTAGTCTAACCCCCCTGCAGTGAGCAGGGACATCTTCAACCAGATGAGGTTGTTCAGAGTCCCGTCCAACCTGACCTTGGGTGTTTCCGTAGATGGAGCATCTATGGGTCTGGGACACCCATTCCAGTGTTTGATTACCCTCATTGCACAAAATTTTTCTTGCTTATACCTGATCTAAATCTGCCCTTTTCTAGTTCAAAACCAAACTCCCTTGTTCTATTGCAGGAGGCCCTACTAAAAAAGCCTGTCCTCAACTAGTTCTACCCTTTGTTGACTTCCCAAATAAAATGAGGAATTTTTTGCAAGGATGCAAATCACAATGGGCCAGAGTAATGCCATGGATCATTTTGATAACTTCAAAACACAGAAACAACAGATTTTCTTTACTTGGGAACGGTGCCTGGTGTTATTTAATTTACTATAATAGATACACCAATATTTAATCAGAATTTTCAGCTCCTGATCTCACCAATCAATTGTACATAAGTTTTCAAAAGAACATCTTTTTCACCAGGTGCCCTGGTTCCCTTCATACAGTTGAATATTTTCTTTTATCTGAAGTAAGCTTTGGTCAGTTACCATTCATTAATAACTCAGTATAAATTAACATAAGTAGAAGAGTAGAAACAAATATTTCAAAAAACATGTAGAAGATACTTTTGATCCTTTTATCCCTTTCTGGACAGTTTTAATGCTCTCAGAAATAAGTCGCCCTGGCACATTTCTAAATTGGGGATAAGAATTCATATATCTGTATGGGTTTATAAATTTTACATTTCATTGTTGTTCTGATCTACTATTTTCAGTAGGGTTTTTACCAGAGAACCCCGTGAATAGTATTTGGAGAAAAGGTTTGTAAACCATCTGCCGTATCAAACTGTTTTAACACAGCATTTTCACCCTAGTTTCTTGAAGAAATCAGATGCATGCAGCCAAATTTACATCTGTATATTTGTAAATATCTCAGCATCTGTTGATCATTTCAGTTAAATCTTCCTGAGAGTAGAGTTGTCAAGGATATTATATTACTATTAATCTAGTAAAAACTGAGTGAGTAGACATACATTAGTAAAGAAAAAGTAAATGTAAATCTTGCCTGTATTCCCTCCAGAATGTAATAAACAGCTACCTAAACAATAAACTTGAAAATTTGAACCCAGCATTTTTTCTGTTCAATGAGAAATGGAAGTGAATCTTGTGCAAGGGAGAAACAAAAGGGTTTTAACGACATGACAGGATATTGGAGAAATTAAGAAATTATTAGAAAATACAGAACACAATCAAATAAATATTTGAATTTAATTATCTCTGCTTTTCTTGCAACAACCTCCTTTACTTAGCCATGTCATTATAATAGCACCAGTGGATCTGAAAGTGGTAACAACAAGAGAAAGGTGCTAATACAAGTTCATTGTTTAAGTGCCTTTAAATATAAGGGTGAGAAAGTTTTAAAGCAGTTGACATTGCAGGGGCTGCTAACAGGCAGTCTAGGTGCCAAAGACAGCACAGAGGGATTTTTCTGAGGCAGTTTTTTAAACGAAAACTGGAGGCAGAACACTGAAGCATAGTATCTGGAGAGTGGCATCTATGAGAAATAGTTGGTTTTTTTCTGATTTCCAGGAGGTCCAAACTCAGCAAAAAACCTCTGGGATCTGCTGCTTCACCCAGAGACGAAATACAGAAATTAAGATACTTCGACTCCTTTTCCTTTGAGAGAAGGCATCCTCAGGATGCCACTGCTTTCAATCTCCAATTTGAGGATGAAAAAATCCAGCCTGACACAGCAACCTTGAAAGATTATTGATTCTCTGTTGTAGCTTTTACATTGGATGCAATCTAAACTAAAAGCTGCTTTTGCTCTTTTCTGAGTGGTTCTAACTTTTCAGAAAGAAACATACATTTCTTAATTTTCTGTAAGAGAATAGAAAATCTGGATAGAAAAAATAAGCTTGTGAAATGGGCTTTTTTTTTTCTTGTTGGGTTTCACTTTGGTGTTTTGGGGAGTGGGTTTCAGGTCACCGTTGTAATGAATAATTCCATTGAAATGGAATCTAAACCACTGAAATGGAATCTAGACTTTGACTCTGAAACCTAATCTACTATTTGATGCCATTAATTTTGCATAGCTATACTCAAGAAACTTAAATAACTGCCTGGCACCTTAGCTTTGAAACCTTGTGGTAAGTCAAGGGAGTAATAATTTTAAGTACCCTTGAATATATGAGAGCTACAGCAGATAGTTAAATGGACAGATAGACAGAGAGAAGGAGCATTAGCTATCACCAAAATAGCTGGTGAAGAGGGGAAGCTGCGAAAGACTATGCCTCTCTTCAACAAATAAGCTTTATAGAAGAATACATATTTCTACTTTCCCTGCCTTTAATACCTAAGAATAGAAACTACTAGCAGAGATTATAGCAGTGGACATGTGCCAAAGTAATCACACTTTTTATTTTTAGAGGTGTAGATAAAATAAAAAATACTCTATTTTTGTGAAAGATGCTATCTTTGCAAGGAGGCATGTAAATAATACATAAACATGCATCAACATATATATATATATATAGTAAATGTAGGCAGAATTTCCTTCCTCTGATCTGCATTGCAGATATTCTACCTACATCGGGAAATTGTGCTGCATATTCTGTAGTCATTTTGCATACAGAGTAGCCTGAAAAAAATTGCATTTGAGTTCCACAATTTATATGATGAGAGACCTTATTTCTAGATATCTAGAGTGACAGTTTTTTTGCTCATAGAGGAACACTGCGGTTTTTATGTAGCTTATTTATTTATTCATGCATTTATTCTTTCATTTCTTAATTGTAGCATTTAAAAGCTATGGGGTCTCATTAGTTATAACTCTGAAGATTTGATCATCCAAACAAACCTATTCATTCTGATTCATTAAGAATGAAAAAAAAAGTAATTTTTGCCATGTACCTCAATGATGATTTACTCTATATCTGAAAGAGTTTTCAGAATCATGACCTTAGATTCTAATGCATCTTTTATCCCATTACCACTTTTTGAAGCTAAAAAAAAAATACAGAAGTGAGATCTTTGTTTCCTTGTGTTGTTGTTAATAGGGCATTATATTTTCATACAGAATTTAATTACATTACTGAGGATTAATAATCTTTATCTACACAGTAACACTTTAAATATCTAAATGAATTGTTACACATTAGTATGTTCATTAACAAAGATATATTAATGCCAATTGATTTCAGAGAAAGGTTACTGATTATTTAAACACAAAGTGTTTCAGTGAAATATTGGTGGAACCGTCCTGTATAGAAAAAACTAATGATGTGTTTGACTTTGCACCAATTATGCAAAATCTTAGTGCAGCCAGAAGATTTGACACTTTTAATATTTTGACATCTTCCAGAATCAGGCAAATAATCCTTTTTCCTTCAAGGCAAATTGCAGCACAATCCAATGCAATAAGAAATGGAGGTCTCAATTTTAAGAGACCTTTAAAATATTGGTTTGAATCCTTATTGTCTTAGAGTCACTTTGAAAAATCTAGAAAGTCACAACTTAGAATGAATGCAGAAGTCTGTATTTCACCTCTCAGAAGAAATTACTTATTCATTTTGTTGCTTTTAATTCTTAAAAGAAAAAATATTATGTAACTCTAATACAAGACCTACTCTTCTGACATGGATATTAGTCATATACATGTGCATCAATAAACATATTGCAATAGCATCAACCATTGCCTGCCTGAAAATCGAACAGAGATTTTTTTGCTCTGCTGAAATATTTTGCATTGTGTTCTGGTTTGGTTTGGTGTTGGCTTTTCCTTCAATATAAATTTCTTAACTGTGTACTGTGCCATTTCCTTGTATTTTGATTTAGCATTACAACACGAATCTGTCAACTTCTGTTACCCATACTTTGTAGGTTGTTTGCTACAAGAAGCTGCTCAACATAAAGTTATTGTAGAAATTAGTATTGAAGATTGACACAGCTCTCCTTCACACAATGTTGTAAAAAAAATGCTGCCTTTAATATACAGTATCACAAGTACTTTTTTATGAAGAAAAAAGACAATAGGGAATATAGTTTTTCTCCATAACAACGATATATTGCTCCAAAGAGGTAAAAGATTTCTTGCATAAACTGCTGACTAAGTCACACACCTAAATGAGAGTATATATACATTTTAAAGAACAGAAATTAAATTCAAACTTCGCAGTCCTTCACTTGATTTATGCTGTTAATTGGAGTTTTCTTGATGAACTTTTTACAAAGCTTCTCTGCCCTTAATGAATTTTTCATTTTTCAGATTAGGCTACAAAGGCAGAAAACATTAGATGTCAGCATCAGAATATTATAAATAACAATACATAACAAATAATAATGACAAAAATTACTTTCAAGATAGAATATCAGAAAATATGAGAAATTTGGATTCTTCATTTCTTGGAGACAGTGAAGATCATGGAGTGTGGCCTTCAGCTCCCTCTCTACTGCATTCTTCTGAAACACTGCTTGTGAGTGCTGCACCCAGCTATGGGGATCTCAGCATAAAAGGACATGGATCTGCCTGAGTAGGTCCAGAGAAGGGCTGTGAACATGAGCGAAGGCTGGAGTATGTCTCCTTTGAGGAAAGGCTAAGAGTGTTGGGGTAGCTCAGCCTGGTGAAGAGGAGGTTATTCAGGGCCCTTATTGCATCCTTTCAGAACTTAAAAGGGTTCTTATGAAAAAGGTCTTATGCTCCTTTTATCAGGGAGTGTAGTGAAAGGATGAAGGGCAATAGTTTCCAACTGATAGATTTAGTTTAAACATAACCCTTCTCTGTGAGGCTATAGAGACACTGGAACAGGTTTTTGGGAGAAGTTGTGTATAACCCATTCCTGAAAAAGTTCAAGACCAGGTCAGATGGGACTTCAAGTAACCTGGTCTAGTTGCATACATCCCATGACACAAGGATTGGAAGAAAGTTATATTTAAAGTCCCTTCCAACCCAAGTCACTCTACGGTTGTATACATTATTGTTGATAAATCTGTTACCATAAAAATATTAGTAAACATAGTTTAATCCCTTTTTTTATCACACTTCACTTTTCCATGGTTGTTCAAAGAAGAAACGATCTTGCCCATCGCCACAAACCATCTTGCCCATTGCCACAAGTCAATATCCAGCACTTCCTTTCCAACATCAAAGGCGTACATCAACTTTTTTAGAGTAATAATTCAAACTCAAGGTTTGACTTGTGACTGTTTCAGGCAGAAAATCTCTGGGACCATTTGTAATTGACCTGGACTGGCCAGCAGCAAATTCAAACTAAGTGCAGGGTTTTCTCCAATAAGGTGGGTGTCAATCAAATCTAACTAGGTTAAATACAAGGCAGAGCACAAATGGAGCCTAGCTGAGAAAAAAATACTTTGCCTTCAGCTCAGGAGTGGAAGACAGCTGATCCAACACAATAATATAAGGTCATATGACTTGTGAAAGAATGGGAACTGCTGCCTTTTGTACCTGTTCTTCCTAAATGTTCAAAATGTCATAACCTACATTGTCTGTTGAATGGTATTTCTTTTGTCAGATGAATTCTGACACCTCAGGTTTTAGGGAACACTCCTAACTAGCAAAGGACAATAATCTCACATTTGGAAAAGTACATTCCAGTACAAATGTATCTTGAAGAGAAGTGAAAAATAAGAAACAACAGCAGTGACTAATAGCAGAGTGTAGTGGGCTTGGTAGTCTCATGGTGCTATCTCGGATACAAACCCTTGGCAAGCAGAACACCTCTCCAGAAATTGCATCAGGTCAGCAAGTAGGTGCCTCTGTACCTCTCAGAAGAGTTGCCTGCTACTATTAACTGTCACCTTTCCTTAGCTGCATCGGCTGTTACAAGGGAGAGAAAATTGAGCTGCCTTATTCAGCTCCAGTGGCTCTCCTGATGTGACAGGTCTTTTCCTGTCTGCAGAGTGGTGAGGAGGTTCTTCCCTCCTGTAGCTCCTTGCCATTATAAGCTACAATTCTTCTATATTACTAGCTTCCTCCTGTCTGCATGTTTTGATGGAAGAGGTTTTGGCTGTTTGGCCATGGGCTGTGGGTCCATGTACAATCCAGCAGACTGCTCTTGGAACCAGCTATCCAACTCCTTCTCAGCCTCCTTGGTCCTGCACAGTCTTCTCACTGCCTCCTGATGTTCAGCCACTCATGACAGAAGGTACCTCACTTGGGCACACCTTTTGGAGGCAGATCTGGTCTGCACTACAGCCTCTCCCTTCAGCATCTCCCTCTGGGTGGAGTCTTCAGCCACCAGGGTAGATGGTATAGACCCCCCCAGAGGAGTTGGAGAGCCTTGGCTCTCAGACAAGTGTGAAATTCTGAGTGAAAATTCACCGCTGTTGATAGACAGCCTCCCAGCTGAGACTGAGACTATTCAATCCCTACCAAAGAAGTTAACATGATTTACTCTTTCTTATACCAGGCTCTAGATTTCAAATCCTATACACAATACCTATAAATATCTCAATCAAATTGATTTAGTCTTGAAGGCACAATTCAAATTTTATACAACCCAAAAATATTTCCAAAGCAACTTGGTCCATGAACACTGGAATAAACAGAACTTGGTTTTCTCTCGACTCAAAAATTTACAGATACTTTCTAAGGAATTTTTGGAAATCTGGCAATCTTTGAGAGCTGCATGTCTAACAAATATAGTGGAAATTGATTGACTAGAAGCTTAACAGTGGCAGCAGGGGTGATGCCATTTTAATTTTTGTCTTTTTTTCTTTTATGTATTCTCTGTATTCTTTACACATACATTTGGAGTCCTGTAGCCTAATATTGTATTCCAGCTAGTTTTCCCATGTCCTTTCCCCGGGCAGAAAGACAAAACATTCTAAGGGCCCCTATTCTATCTTGGATATCTTTCCCTGGTTATTAAGGCTGCAAAACAACTCTCCATGTTTTCATCAACAAAGTACAGTCCCATCCAAGAGGGGGAAGACTTAGAAGTTGCTTGACCCGGGGAGGGGGGAATTCCATCTCCACTTGTGCTTATAATTGGTGCTTTTTTGTCATTTATGCTAATTTACCAAACCTATAAAACTGTATACACCCCTCTGGTGGATGGGCTTTTGTGGACATCTTTCCATAACTGCTCCTGGAGACCTTCAATAAAAATCCACTTTTATATTACCTCCTATATTAATATTAATATAATGTTAATATTATATTAATTAATTATATTAATATTAATATAATTGCTCTATGAGTGTGTGTTGTTTCATTTCTAAGTTGAAAAAAGAATCAAGGGAATTATCCATACACACATACATACACATATATGCTAGGGGAACTCTTTTCTCCTCATGAATTCAGTTTGACAATCCTTGATTTCATTGTTAAAATAATGGAAATTATTATATTCCTGACTACCTAATCAGCAGCTTATATACGGAGAACACAAAGATTCTAAGACATCATCTTTTCCTTCATCAGTATTTTTTCCTTGTCAGAACTTGACTGTTCTTAGCTTTCACTGCTATATCAAATAATTTAGAAAATGTCACTTTTTTTTTCCTCATAATCCCAGTTTTGACAAAGCAAATTTTCTATCATGCTGGAGACAAGCACATTAAATTGACTTTGCAGTAATTCCTTTGCATCTTTTAAATTAAATGCCACTGTTACTCTTATTCATTTATCCTTTCAAATTTGATTATGAAAATTCAAATATTATGAACTTGGTTGCACAGGAAAATCATCCAAAGTACCTCAGGTTCTCCTAAGAAAACCTGGGTGACTACAGACTTTAAATCATTGCATATCATAATTCATTATCTTATTGTTTTTCCTTCACTTGACTGTGGCAGTTTCTCTAACTATTCTGACACTGGCCTTGCCTGTCAGGTTTTTTACTGCTGGTAACTCAAGCTGCCATAAGGTGCAAAGAATGGTGATGCCCATATGAAGTTTTTAGTAAATTCAACATTACAAGTGCATTTAAGATACATTCATTCAGGCACTGCAACAAACATCTAAGCATAGTGAATTAAAGAGCAGCATGCTAGGCATTAGCTACCTACTGCCTATCAATATGTAAAAACTGCAATCTATAAAGTCTCTCACACATATAATATTGCACAGCTGTGAATATAATTCCTGTTTGTCTGACTGAAGTATTCTTGATTCGAAGATTGCAAATACTGATTTGAAAAGAGGTACCATGGAGAGCTTTGTGAATTTCACACATCACATTCACTATGCAGACCTAATGACATTAGCACAGTTTTTCATTTAGCTCAGTACAAGATTTACACATGTTTTTATTGTACAAACTTGCAGTCTTGTAGATCTAAATGGTTGCACTGCAGGTTTTCTTCTTCCCTTTGGTTTATTACTGTTTGTGCACATGAAAGAATTCCTACAAAAATCTGTAAGGCTTTGTTTTTTAAATTCCTCACAGACTCTGAAAGTGTTCCAAGGAGACTACATTGCTAGCAAAATCTATAAAACCTACTTGATAATGGGGCAAGTGTAAAAATTCTGGTAAGTGGATGATATATGTTTTACTTTGACAAAACAACTTCTCAATTTGATGAAAGCAGGACAGTGTACTTCCAATTGCTCTATGAGTTGTGAATAACCAAATAAATAAGAAATGTCACCTTTATTCTTGGTTTCATTTTTATTTCAATAATAATTTTGCTTTATTAAAAATAAGAGTATCTACAGATACACAAAAGCGGTATTTCAAAATCTATTTATTTTATGAATACCTTTGTGTTGTGTAAAGCTTCCCACACTGTAGGACAATTGGTGAGTGGAATAAAATGCTCTCTATCGATCTGTGTCATAGCCCACTGCTTGTTGCCTTGAGTATAGTGTATAAGCCAACCAGAAGACATTTTTTTTTTCCCTGAGAAAGACAACAGCAGTGATCCAAACTTTCTATTGCAGCTGTCAAGTTCAAATAAAATATGGACAGAAGATGTCACCCACAGTGCTTTGGGAGAAGGTAGAAAGGGCTTTTTAGATATTTGTACTTTCTATGTCAATTTTCAAGATTTTAAAACTATCTAAGGACAAGTGTATGAGTCAACTTTTTTTCATTCAACATTGTACATGCATATTCCTGTTGTCATATATCTATGACCCATTTGCATAATTTTATGACAATATATTTGGATCTGTAATCATTATATCCTACTTGTAATTTATATTCTTTTTTTTTCTCCCATATATATTCTTTTTTTCTCCCATTATATGCTTTTTTCTCCCATACTTCTTGCTTGATAAGGCAAGCCAATAATGCACTGGGTATTTAAAATTTTATGAGCAAAATAAATACTTTTGTTAATAACAATAAAGGAAATGGCTGAATTTTTTACATTTATGCCACTTGTTAAAAAATGTGTAGAATAGTAGATACACTGCTGTCAAGAAGACCATTTCATTTGTCAGTTTATATAATTTGATTTAGTGGGTTAAGACACACAAGTAGAACTTTACTGAGGAAAACTCTCTGTGTCTCCATAAAAAGCCCAATTCCTGTTTTTAAAAGAGACACACAAAAATTAAAAGTAAATGCATATACAGCTAAAGCAGTAATTTTAATTACAGTTCAGAGAAATAAGTTATATTCTAGTAAAATTAAGGTGTTCAGAGCATGCTTTAGTGGAAGAAAAATAGAATAGCCTTAAAATTTAAAGGCTGTAAAACAAAAATTTCAAATTACAATATTTAGTATGACTCTCATTATTTGGATAGATATATATAAGATAGGAGACAAAAAAGATAAAAAGAGAACAGAGGCTTTGCTATTTGCTAAATTTTACCAAGGTATTCTTTGTTTTCTAGCTGCAGTATGCAACCTTCTAAGAGACCTGAAAGGATATTTATTCATATGACAATTATAGACAGAGGTACATTGTACCTCAACAATTACACAGATAGATGACTTGCTCGTTGTCATTCAAAATATCTGCATGTGAAAAGTAGCTCAGCAACCATACGTATTAGCAGTCCAAAGTTACCCTAAAATGCTAAAGATAGATGAGTTTACTAGACCGGTGAGATCAATAAGATCTTTGAATGCTGTGAGTGACTTGATTGGAGTTTGTTTAGCTAGCAGCCCAGAAAAGTGTCTGAGGATGACAACAATTTCATCAAGGTCAACTGAACACTTTTGAATTTGCCTAACTGGAGCCCTAAAAGGCTTCATCCCAGCACTGCATTGTCAAGGTTCTGCAGGAAATGCTTTTAATCAGAATGTTTTTGAACTCTTTCTAAGGAATTCCTTTTCATTTACCTTTCTGTTTACTTTTTGTCTAGGGCTTGACATGACACTTAGAACCCACCATGCATAAACACTACAGAGGCTTGGTTAAATGCAATTCTACCTTTTGCTCTGTGACAGAAATACCAAGCAGATTGACTATACTTTTCTATTAACTTGAAAGCCGTTCTGTTGACACCACTCTGAGAGGCCTCTGTACTCCTCAGGCAAGAAAGTATAAGCAAAGCATAACAGCATTTTTCCCAGTAGCTGCTGCTGAACTGCACATCTAGAGCTTCCACAGACACAGAAAAACCTTTTGCAAAGACCAAAGCCTATTCTTCATTTGCAGGCTGTACTGACTCTATTCAAAATGAGAAATAAACCTAAGAATGCAGTAATATTAAGTCTATACTTACTGTCTGTCAAGAGGCCAACTATGTTTTATATACAATGTATATAGAAATACATATATATATATATATATATATATGTGCGTATTTATACGCATGTACTTTGGGAAGCTGCATTCAATTGAAGCATGAATATACACGATTTTTTTAAATACAAATTTTAATGCATTGTTTCCAGTTATGAACCTTTGAAACATGATAATTTTTGCAGAATCAAAGCATGAGAGATGTATGAATTCTTATCAGAAGATGTGTTTCCAGAAAGGTGGAATCAGTGGCATTTGTTACATATTTAACAGGTTTAACAAACAGCATAGGACTTGTGTGTTATCACTCTTTACTGGTTGGTAATTGTTCTGATGGACTTCTTAAGGATGAATTAAGTTAAAGGGTCATGGCTAATGGAGATAGGTTTGCATCCTTCTTTATTAGGAATTATATTTTTATCATGTAAGAATTATGTTCCCATCAAAATTCAAGCATGCCAGGAAGACAGCAACCATTTCCTAACAGTTCCTGCTTATTGCATGGTCATTCATACCACCATTTAAAAATAATTCAATAGACAATATGCTGTAACACCACTGGCCCGAAGCCAGACAAATCACGACAGAAGGTGAGTGTGACATTGATTCCAGTAAACTTCCACCAGCAATGGGGAATTTGTGAATGCATGAGGCTACAGACTTCTCATCTTACTAGCAGGTCTACATACTGAATATGAGCTATTTTCAATTCATTTTTATTGAATTTTCATCAGCATAATTTTACAATTTTATCTCCCAAACATCTTTTCAAGGTTAATACTTTTTGCCTTTACACTACAGACATTTTCTATGCTATTTTCTGACAAATTTTAAGTATTTCTCGTTACACTCTTCAAAGTGTCAGATTGAAATGCAATAAATACTATTAAAACAGTTAAAGTCATTAGTTACATAGGCTTCATTATTTTCATACTGTATGTCCTATAGGGACAGAAGTAAGAAAGAGTTATGAATCTATGAAATATATTTAAGTTTTGACACTTATCTTACTTTAAACTTACTTCATAACTAACATAATTCTCTTTAAATATTGATGTATTACTTCTAATTTCGGTCAATGGGATTACAATATATTTTATGAGCAAATAAATGTCTCAATTACATTAACTTCAAATTTCTGCTCTGGATGGAGAGGGAGGTACATACAGAGACCTGCTGCTTGCTCAGCAAATGTATCACCAGTATCCTGCCTGTGTTGATTTCCCTGGGCTGTTTCCTCCCTAGATAAACAGGCTGCTTTTAGGATTATAAAGCTTTCTTGGGTGCACTTGTAATGTGATAATGCAAATATCAACTTGTTCTTGCACAAAAGGCTTTCAGTCACAACCTCAGTCAATCTCCGCAAGGGCTTTATAAGCAGTGTATTTCCCTATCTGCCCACCCTCTACAACAGACCATGTTAGTCAAAGGGTTAAAACATCCATCTGCAGCAGACTCAAATGACAATCTAGAATATCAACTTGCACTGGCACTCATTCGATATTACCTTAAGTGTCGTAACTGTGAGCTGTGGCAGATGAGAAAACAACCATGCCACCCATCTTGCAGCTTGGGGTGCAATTGTGTAGGTGAGAGCTGGGATTACCTAGCATGTGGCATAAATATTGCAGGACTGCAAATCAGAACACTTAAATTAATGATATCTATGTTTTGTTCAGCTGAATTAATTGTGGCTTGTTAAAATCAGCTCATATTTTTCTGAAACTGTCCATTCAGCTCTAATTTTCTGATTTCAGCCTCTGTTCTAAAATTACGTCTTTGGATCATTAAAGTCCAAGAAGCTAAAGAAGCTCTCAAAATAATTGAACAAGATTAAATTCCCTTTGTGAAATTGAGAACTACCTTTTTCACTAATTAATTTGTCGCAGTACTAACAACAATTACAGCAGGAACAAAATAGTCAAGAAAATTGTTTTGTGAAAGCAAACCTCCATGGTCACCAGCTACCTTTTTCTCTTTATCTTTTTCAAAGTATCTTGAATTTTGCTAAAATCAGAGTGCACAGAGAAGCATGACTTCAGTTTTCACAAAGAATAATAATATAGCCTTCAGAGCCCTGGACATCTTCCTTCCTTTAATACATCTCCTTCGTGAAACTCTTCACTGTGTACAGTTAAACTTCAAATTTCTTCCTAAGAATACCAAGTAAATAAAGTTTTATTAAGAATAATAAGCCAAGGTCTTCTGGTGTATAACATAGGTATTTATAGAATTTGAAGAAATTTCTAATTTTTATTAACAAGAGCATATTAACCATTTTACAAGAAGTGACAGGTCCCTGTCATTATTCAGAATTTGAACACCTGACAACAAATGGGGAAATAAAATCACAGATTCACTAGGAGAAAATGAAAAACACTTGTCAACATATGACACAATACAGAATGCATTAACTTGCTACTGCTAGCTTATAGTTTGAGAAGACACCATAACAACTTGATATTCAAGTACATAACTGTAAAAGCTGTGGACAAAATATGTGGGTTTTTTTTGCTGTTTCTTTTCCAAACAAACAGATCTTTTTATTCTCCAGAAACCTTAAAGTAGAAGACGATATTATATCCCTATAAGTATTACACAGACATAGCTCCTTGTTTACCTGTTTAAGTAGAAAACTTTCCTAAAATTCACAAGTGCCAAAAAAAACCCACTGAAGAAAGTTCCTTACTACCATCTTGAGAACAGATCATGAATACAGAAATAAGTAAGTCAGAGAGGTATAAAAATAATATATAATTCTTCAATTATTAGGCAAGATATAGTTGTGGTGGATGTGTTTGTGAGAAGCTTATTGGCAAAGTTGTGGTGGATGTGTTTGTGAGAAGCTTATTGGCAAAGTGGAGTTCTCTCAGTTTGTTCTGTTTTTCTGTAAGATAAATAGTAAAAGTATCAAGGTTGTATATACAGAGATTTTTTTCATTTATTCTTTATAGACAGCAATGTGCTAAATACAAAATTTATTGAGCATAGCTTACAAAGGTGTATGTGGGAGATGTGGAAAGAATCTTTTTATTTTTTTTTCAACAGAAGGTGTTATAGAAACTGATAATAGATTTTCAACTAGAAGTGACAGGTTTGTTTCAGATGATGCATTTTATTATCTTTATCAGATACTCCAGGGAGCTAGGGAACTGTGCTTTTAGTGAAAAATGTATAGGAAAACAAAAGAACAATATTTCAATAAAAGAACAGAATTAAAAAAAAATACAACAAACCATGGGCTGTTCTATAAAATTATTGGTTTTGTGTATATTTGAGTGTCATGTCTATTTTGTTCCCAGGTATTACCAGAAATTATTCTTACCTTTAAAAGTTATATAAATAATAAACCACTAACAATAGAGATAATTTGCGATTACATTTTGCATTTCAATTTTTCCTTCTAATGTCACCTTTTTTTTTTCCCCTCCTTTTAATCCCATAGGAATCAAGAACAGAAATGGATAGGCTACACATTTGAAGCATCTAGAATGCAGGTCTTCAAAGAGAATCTGGATTTACAATGTTCAGGACAACACCTTGTCCTGGTTCCAGCCAGGACAGGGTGAATATTTGAAGTAGCCAGGAGGATCTATTCTATACAGTCTTATATCACTGGTGGGGGAAGGGGAAAGGGTCTCTTTGGTCATGAAGAGTTGCAGCAGTTTGCACATTACCCATTTCCGTGTGGGAAGCCTTTCTGGTAAACACTTTTATCAACATTGCTGCCATAACCCTCAGTGTCTTATCTCATTGCTGTTCCCAGTAAATTGTTCTCATCTCAACCTGTGATCTTCACCTTTTGTGCCTCCAGTTCTCCTTTCCATCCCGCCACAGGGGAAGAGAAGGGGTAGGGTGAGTGAGTGAACAGAGCATAGTTTGAAGTGTTTCAATCAGAACGCTAAATTGGGGAACACCATTCCACAGACCTGATGGGAACCACAATGAATCATTGACACACTGATTTTGGTACACAAAATAAAACCTGTGAAAACTCACTATTCCTTTTATAAGTACATTATGGAATTTTTTTTACCTTTGTTTCTATGCTACAGGAAAAAAACATGGCTTTTTAACTATATGTCCTGAATAGCTTCAACATCTTTTTAAAAACCTCACAAATGGTTTCACTGTGCCTATATTCATCTACATGGAATACTGCTCTAGTGCTCAAAATCAATTTTCCAAAAGCCAATAGACAAAAATGGTATTCAAGATTCAACTCTTGAAATAAAACACACAGTGTTCATTTTGACACTTTTTACAGTTCAATATTCAAATGATGAGCAAGAGAAGAAACATCCTCTACTGACAATTTCTGGATGTTCAAGTCAGTTCAGGACATAGCAGTTACTATGCTGATTTTCACTTGCAGTGAGTTAAAATAGGGACAGAAAACACCTCCACTGCAGTAGTCTTTCCTCCCTCCTGAGCACAGGGTGTAGGCAGTGAAGGAAGACGCTTTTCTTACCAGTTTCACTCCTGTTTGAATAGACTGTACTGACTCTAAGTCTTATTTTCTTAAGCTTTTTATTTAGCAACAATCTGTTTTTCTGATCCTTCTTCTACATTAAAGGGACTGGCCAGTAGATTTATGAACAATTTATTATGTAGACAGAAGAGGAAGAAATACACATTATGTAACTCCTGTTAGTGCTCCCTGGGCTGCAGTCCAGACAGTCATAAGAAAGGTTTGGAAGTAGTCTGTGGTACATGATCTCAGATCTAGAACACAGTACCCTTGCACCTACATTTATGCAGACTTAGCCTACTCAGGGTGTGCGAATTTCTCAGCCTTTGAGCTCCTTCCAGAACTTTATTCATTGATGAAATTTTTTTGGAAAACCAGCACATCAAACAAAGTTATGGAGTTTAGATTTTTTCTGAAAATAAGAATTAGGCAGAGGAGAAAGACTTCATGTGTCTAGTTGATCATTATGCTGCTGGATCATTATTAGCCACAGAGACTCCTACAGAAACCATGGATATGTACTGCAATGCAGAGGAACAACTTATATAAAGCATACTTCAATTTCTGATTAGTTTTGCTTATAGCATTGCATTGCTTTAGGGAAAAAAATTCATTTAGTTTTGGGAATAGGAAATGATAGTGTGTATTTCCATAGATTAAGATTTTAACTGTTCTTTATCTATGGAGTACACCAGCGAGATACAGGCAAAAATGGAGGTTATATGTAAACCATCATAAGAAAGGCATATCCCCTTTATGCATAGATTTAATATAGGAAGATTTAGTCATGCTTAAGTACCAGAAACAGTCCAGTTGTAGTAGCACAGAACTTGATGAAGACCTTCACTTTTATTCTAGTAGCCTCATGCTGCATCACCCCAAATAAATTCTGATTCCATTTAGTCATGATGTGATGGAAAGTAAAAGCATTTTGCTGTATCTCCTTGCACATTTTTCTCTGGGAAACTAGAGAACATCCAGGGATGGCTTTGTTTTGCTTAATATTCTTCAAAGGCTGAAAGTTGGTGTGAGTCATCTGCACAGCTGCATGAAAATAACTGGTTCAGAAAATGCACAGAAATCACATAGGAGGTGGCAAGTCTGAAAAGGCAATGAGCGGCACAGCTCTCTTTTTTTTTTAAGTTTACTTCTACTTCCACAATAAAGCTTGAAATTTAATTGTGGGGCTGCACAAACTGAAAAAGCAATAGGTCTGAAATATTTTGTCTTAAAAAATAATCACTATCTTAGTAAAGATAAATTATTTGGTTCATAGTCATTGAAAGCATAAACGTATTACCATTCAGATAGAGATAATATTTTTTAGACAGAAAATGTAGTCTGTAATATAGTTCTACTGGCCTTATGAAATATTTCCTCCAAATTGTGTTGTAATTACAGTTTAAGGATGGTAACAATAATTTAGATTTCCTTATAAAAAAGAGCTGTAGTTTTTTTGTTCATTAATAACCCAGGAATCAATCTTGATGATTTTGTTCAAATTTATTATCTTTATTTATTTCATTAATTTCTTGAAATAGATGACTACTAATTTGTAAATATTTTTTTACTGTTTGCACTCTTTGTGATTTTAGTTGAGATTTTGGGGCAGACATATATAACACATATTTTTCTACTGCTTAACAAAATGGTGACAATATTTAATGAATAATTATTATTAAATATTATCCCAACGTGGAGTAGGCTGGGGGTGCAGAAGAGGTTAGAAAAGGACACAGCTAAGACAGGTGACCCCAATTGACCAAAGGTTTATTTCATGCTGAATGTTCAACAATACAAAGCTGGGAAAATAAGAACAGGGAGACATTAGTAGAGATGACATTTGCCTTCCTTAGTAACTGTAATGTTCCCTTGTTTGCTGGGGATGGCTGAACACTTGCCTATCTGTGAGAAGTAGTGAATTAATTCCACATTTTATTTTGTTTGTGTGCATTTTTGGGGTTTTTTCTCCATAAATTGTCCTTTTCTCAACTTATGGGGTTTTCTTACTTTTACACTTTGGATTCTTTCACCTGTCTTAAAATGGTCAGGATGAGAGAGAGACTGGACACCATTAGACTGTGACAATGTACTTGAACTATTTCAATAATGTTTATTTGTTTGTTAAATGAGATTGATTCTGAGTTCTTGCTGCACAGTCCAGTATCTAAACTTATAGGAGGACAAGTAAAATTCAGTACCTTTTCACAGACAAACCAAAATAGTAGGAAAAATTAGGGATGTCTGTTGCAGTAATGTAGAAAAATTATAATGACAGCTCTTATAAAATCAGGCCTGCTCTGTCATATCAGTGGCTAGCCTTGTCAAGCTAACACTACAAGTTCCCATGTGAAAGCAATCCTGGTGTGAACAGTCCGTTAACATAACAATCTATTTCTGGGTGAAAAACAACTCACACCTGCATAAACATTAAATCTATCCCAGGAGAACCAGTGAAGAAAATATGCAAACAATTCAAGAGTAGAGAGATTTGATATACAAGTGAAATACCATTTACTAACCAATAAAGTAATTGTCAAGAAAGCTACTAACCAATTGGAGTCACATGCAAGGTCTCTAAAACTATATAAAAACAAGTTATGTAAATAAAGAATTAGCTTTTTCCACCATGAAGAAAATGGAGTCTCGTGTGATTTATTCCAATAGATGTCAACTCGCCTAGTGACTTCATAGTGTCCATGTTTAGATTTGTTTTGGATGGAAGAGGCCATACAATACCCACAAAAATTATTTAAAAGTGTCTTTTTTAGAAGCTTCTGAGAAGAACACATTCCTCCACAAAAAACACATAATCAAAAAAACCACATAGATGTTATAAGACATGAAACCACTATGGATAGTCACAAAAAAGAAGAGGTGACAATTCTGAAATACAAAGCATATCTATATAGGATATATACATAAATAAAAAAGATACACATCTTTTCAAATCCTGAAAAGTAAATGAGTACTTTGTGCTCCATTGAGCACATGTCAAGTCGTGCATTGACAGAGAAGAATAACTGGGAAAATGTTGATGCAATCTGCTGTATATGACAGGTCAGTAAGCTATTTTGTCTCTTCTCCTACCACTGTGTGTTGCATATTTTAGTGTTTTGAGATTTGTACTGAAATGTAGTTTTTAAAACAGATTGTGAAGAAAATTCTGAGTGTTTAGGGCAACTTGGCATTAAACTAGGTGCCTCCTTTGTTCTTTTCTTGTTTAATTTAATAATCATTGATTGCATCTACTGTATGTGGAAAGACAAGTTCATACTCACATCATGAACTTATTTTAATTTGAAAAGCTAAGAGTTAACAAGTCTCCTCTCAGTAAAATTTTATAATGCTATTTTAGTATATCATCAAGTATGTCTTTTGAAATTGATGTAAAAAGGAAATTTCATATTTACATATATTTTGATTTTAACATTTATCCAAAGCAAATGAGCTATTTACATTAAAACTTACTACTGACATGATATTAAACAGAAATACACGAAACAAAATAATGTGAGGCTCAAAAATTCCTCCATCCGTACAAAAAATCAGCCTTTGGAAGAGCTCCTCATTTGTAAGATTTAAACAGTAAGTTTAAATCATCTAAGTTAGAAGTGGAGGCAACAAAGTTAGTGAACAAATGTACATTGGATAAACTAGGAAAGAATTGGTGTCTGGGGTTGTCCACCTTTCATCATATCATATTCAATAATACCACATAGGATAGAGACATCAAATATTTCAAGTTCACACAACTGCCATCAGATCTAAACTATTTTCAGTATGATTCTACCTGGAGTACTCTTGTTTCTGCTGTAAAGGACTACAGCACAGATTGCTTCAGAAATGATACTTTTTATCAGAAAAAGATTGAAACCCAAAGAAATGGCCACAGGTTTTCAAGAGAGTAACTTGTCACCAAGTAAATGGATCTGTGGTGAATTTCAGACTTCTCTGATTGATGAGGTAAGAGCTGTAAAAATCACCCTTGTTGCCTGAGTGCCAGTGTCCATCATCTGAGAATAATTTTAGTCTGTTCTTGGACATCTCTTAGTGCTGTCTGTGGACTACCTCTCTTAAGAGTTGGGAACAGCTATCCCAACATTGACACTTTAAAGTACAATTACGCATTATTGACCAGTTACTTAATGTATTCTTTAATAATCAACAAACAGAATTTCCATTAAAATTATCCCATCATCAACTGAAAATAAGGCAGCATTTAAAGTAGTTTGTTTAAATGTAGGTTCTTGCCATTCTTTGTTGCTACACCAAGACTTTCTCAGTCACAGTGCTCTTCTGCCTTCACCAGTCACTTCCTTATTCCCAGATGAGATCTAGGACTAATCTCTTCTAGCTGAACAGAAGAATTAGCTTGTCTGACATGGGCAGCCAAGTTTGTCTTTCACAATTTTACCCTCTTGTTGCAGTTTTTAGTGGGTTTGGTCTGGTTTATGATATTACTGGCTTAGATTAAATTCAAATGCCGCATCACAGAATCACAGAGTTTCTAGGTTGGAAGAGACCCTTGAGATCATCGAGTCCAACCCATGTTTTAACATTTCAACTAGATCATGGCACCAAGTGCCACATCCAGTCTTCCCTTAAACACATCGAGGGATGGTGATTCCACCACCTCCCTGGGTAGATGATTCCAGTATCTGACCACTCTTTCTGTGAAAAACTTCCTCCTTAATTCTAGCCTGTATCTCCCTTGGTGCAGCTTGAGACTGTGTCCTCTTGTTCTGTCGGCTGTTGCCCGGAGAAAGAGACCAACTCTCAGCTCACCACAGCCACCCTTCAGGAAGTTGAAGAGGGTGATAAGGTCACCTCTGAGTCTCCTTTTCTCCAGGCTGAACAACCCCAGCTCCCTCAGTCACTCTTCCTATGGCTTGTGCTCCAAGCCCCTCACCAGCCTCGTTGCTCTCTTCTGGACACTCTAAAGCATCTCAACGTCCCTCCTAAACTGAGGGGCCCAGAACTGGACACAATACTCAAGGTGTGGCCTCACCAGTGCCGAGTACAGGGGAAGAATGACCTCCCTGCTCCTGCTGGCCACACTATTCCTGATACTGGCCAGGATGCCATTGGCCTTCTTGGCCACCTGGGCACACTGCTGGCTCATGTTCAGCCGACTGTCAACCAGCACCCCCAGGTCCCTTTCCACCTGAGCACTGTCCAGCCACACCATCTCCAGTCTGTAATGTTGCAGGGGGTTATTGTGGCCAAAGTGCAGGACTTGGCACTTGGACTTATTGAACTTCATCCCATTTGATTCTGCCCATCCATCCAATCGTTCCAAGTCCCTCTGCAAAGCCCTCCGTCCCTCCAACAGATCGACACATGCTCCCAGCTTAGTGTCATCTGCAAATTTGCTAATGAAGGACTCTAAACCCTCATCCATGTCATCAATAAAAATATTAAACAGACCTGGCCCCAGCACAGACCCCTGAGGGACACCACTGGTGACTGGCTGCCAGCTGGATGCAGCACCATTCACCAACACTCTCTGGGCCCGGCCATGCAGCCAGTTCCTAACCCAGCAAAGAGTGCTCCTGTCCAAGCCACGGGCTGCCAGCTTGTCTAGGCGTATGCTGTGGGAGACAGTGTCAAAGGCCTTGCTGAAATCCAAATAGACAACATCTACAGCCTTCTCTGCATCCACCAGGCAGGTTATCTGGTCATAAAAGGTGACCAGGTTGGTTAAACATGACCTACCCCTCCTAAACCCATGCTGACTGGGTCTGATACCCTGGCCATTCTGTAAATTCAGTGTGATGGCACTTAATATAATCTGTTCCATTATTTTGCCAGGTACTGAGGTCAGGCTGACTGGTCTATAATTACCTGAATCCTCCTCTGCGCCCTTTTTGTGAATGGGTATCACATTGGCCAGCTTCCAGTCATCCGGAACCTCACCAGTGAGCCAGGACTGTTGGTAAATGATGGAGAGTGGCTTTGCAAGCTCATTTGCCAGCTCTCTCATTTACCCTGGGGTGGATCCCATCTGGTCCCATAGATTTATGAACAGCCAAGCATTTCAGTAGCTCTTTGACTGCCTCCTCTTGGATAATGGGGGGACCATTCTGCTCCCTGACATCATCAACCAGCCCAGGCATTCAGGTGTCTTGAGGGCAAGTCATCATCCCACTAAAAACTGAGGCAAAGTAGGCATTGAGTACTTCTGCCTTCTCCTCATCTAGAGATACTAAGTTCCCTCCCTTGTCCAATAAAGAACAACTGCTGGGAACCCTTCCTGCTGGTCTTACCCTTCCTTCTAGCATTAATGTATTTGTAAAAACATTTTTTATTATCCTTTACAGAAGTCGCTATTCTAAGTTCAAAATGAGCTTTGGCTTCCCTAATTTTTTTTCTGCATGCTCCAGCAGCCTTCTTGAATACTTCCTTAAAGACCTGACCCTCCTTCCAGCACTGATACATCCTCTTTTTATTCCTAAGGTCCTCCAAAACCTCCTTGCCCAGCCAGGCTGGACATTTACCCCGTTGACTGATCTTTCGGCACACAGGGACAGTCTGTTCCTGTGCCCTCAAGATCTCTGTTTTGAGACATGCCCACCTTTCCTGAACTCCTTTGTTTTTAAGGGCTGTTTCCCAAGGGACGCTCTGAATAAGTCTCCTAAACAGGCCAAAGTCTGCCTTCCAGAAGTCCAATGTAAGAGTCTTACTGGTGCTCCTCCTGACTTCACCAAATATTGAGAACTCTATTATTTCATAATCACTCTGCCCCAAGCGACCTCCAACCACCACATCTCCCACCAGCCCATCTCTATTTGCAAACAGCAGATCGAACATAGTCCCTCCCCTGGTGGGGTCCCCCACCAGCTGTGACAAAAAGTTGTCCTCCGTACATTCTAAGAATTTCCTGGACTGCCTCTTTACTGCTGTATTAAGTTCCCAGCAGATGTCTGGTAGGTTGAAGTCACCCACAAGAACACGGGCTGATGATCTTGAAACATTACCTAGCTGCTTATAGATAAGTCATCTACCTCTTCCTGGCTGGGCGGACGATAACAGACTCCCAGTATGGTGTCAGCCTTGTTGGCCTTCCCCTTAATTCTTACCCATAGACATTCAACTCCATCTTCCTTAGTTTCAATTTCTACGGTATCAAAAGTCTGCTTAATATAAAGGGCCACCCCTCCACCTCTTCTTCCTTTCCTGTCTCTTCTGAAGAGCTTGTATCCATCCAGTGCAGTACTCCAGCTATGTGAGTCATCCCACCACGTTTCCGTGATGGCAACTGCATCATAGTTCTGCAGTTGCACCATGGCCTCCAGCTCTTCTTGTTTGTTGCCCAAGCTGTGTGCATTGGTATACACGCACCTCAGCTGGGCTACTGACCTCACCCCTAACTTAGCCTTGCAACCCTTGGGCCTGCTTCCAGACAGCTCAGCTGCTTCCCCTTCCGCCTTCAAACCCAGTTTAAAGCCCTCTCAATGAGATCTGCCAGTTCATGAGCTTAAAACCTTTTGCCCTTAACAGAGAGATGTACCCCGTCTGGTTCCAGCAGAGCAGATGCTGTAAAAGTTTCCCCATGATCAAAGAATCCAAAATTTTGCCGATGACACCAACCCTTAAGCCACTTGTTGATGATGCGGATTCTCCTGTTTCTTTCATCATTTTCCTCCGCCACCAAAGGGACTGAGCAGAACACTACCTGGGCTCCTGCCCTGTCAATTACCTGACCCAGTACCCTGAAGTCCCTTCTAATTGCCTTGACACTCCTCTTTTCAATCTCATCACTGCCAGCCTGGAGTATCAGCAATGCGTAATAATCAGAGGGCTGAATCAGCCCAGGAAGTCTCTCAGTGATATTTTGTACCTGGGCCCCAGGGAGTGTTTTGCGGAGATATAGCCAAAAACTCCACAACTTTGTAAAAGTTGTAAAGCTGGTATGTTTATTGCAGCGCTGGATGCATGTGAAGGTTTCTCTCCTAAAAGGGCAGGCATACCTCTGAGAACTTCAGATCTCTTTTTATCTTCCTCCCAAATACATATGCATACAGTTTCACAATAGGTTCATACATATTCATTTTTACGAGTTTCGCGTGACATTTGCTGCTAGTTCTTCTTTATCAGAAAGAATTCCTAGGTCAAGCTGACCTGATCTTACAGCAGTCTCTCTGTCTCTCTCTATCATCTTGTCTTTCCCTCCCTTGTCTCTGTCCTTCACGGAATCTCTGAGCTTAGGCCCTGCAGCCAGGCTACATAGCTATGTTTTAAACTACAGACTTAACTCAAAGATGTACATTTCCCCTAAATCAAAATGGATTTCTACCCTGGAAAATTTTCCACTTTGCCTCAGGAGGCAACAGACCTCCCTGTGGGATGGGCCTGGTCGACATATGGGGCCCTCAGTTCCCTTCAGAAGGGAATCACCTACTACGATTACCCTTCTTTTCTTCTTGATGTTAGATGTAGTGATCCATCGTACAGATGAATCATAACTGGGGGGTTCACTGGGCAGACAATTTTCTTCTAAATCATCTGGTTGGATCTCTGGATCCAGGACCTTATACCTATTCTGAAGTGGTACCGGGCTGGATGATGGGGATGGGGAGGAGATTTTGTTATTACCTTCCTGAATGGGGACCCATTTCCTCTCTTCTTCATCCACCAGGTGCCCTTCTATTGCCTGAGGGCGAGAGGCGTATGTGTCCTCAGTCTCTCGGTCAGAGGCCTCCCTTAAAGATGGTAGGGTTGAACTCCACCAGTCTACTCCCCTTTCACTTTTCCTAACACTCCTTTATCTTTCAACTTCCTCCTTAAGCTCAGCCACGAGTGAAAGGAGGTTGTTCACTTGTTCACACTGCAGACAGGTCTCCTCCAAAACACTCTCTGAAGCCATGGATAAGCTCAAACATTCTGTACAGACCTATCCTGGGCAAGGATAGGTCTGTACAGACACATCCTTTTTGGAGGGCTCGGCCTGGTCACTTACACTTATACCAGCCACAGTTTTTGACCGTGTAGAAACCATTACTGACAGATGCCTCAAACGCAACCAGGCAGCAGAAAGACCTCAAACAACCCAGAGGACTCCTAACTAGCAAGAAAGCTGGCAACCCTGCCTACTTGCCCTGCCTGCACTAACTGCCTTGTATATGCCCCAGAGACTCACCACACCCCTGTCTGCTCATTCCGGGTCGCCTGGCTCCCCAGAGACCTCTTATAATCACCCACTTAGGGGCAACTCAGGAAGCTCCACCCCTTGCTCCTCCCTGACTCACATCCTCATTTACAAAGTTGCCATCTTTCTCATGACTAGCTTTCCAAAGCCTAGAACCCAGGCTGAAAAACAGTGCTACCTGCTGGCTCTGCAAAATATATTTCAATTCAGGGTGCACTGAAAAACCCCACCAAAATCTGGGGTTTCTCAGACAGCAATCAGAAGCTGTAAATATCTTACAAGGCTGGATCTTCTGATAAATACTGACAAACAGTCATTGCAGGAATAATTGCAGCAAAACATACATCATTGCATTTGCATAAATCCTACAGATTATCCAGTCTTAAAAAACATTAAACAGTATGACACTTATACTTTCAGATGGGAACCAGGCCAAGCATTTAATTTTTTAATTTTTTTCTAATTTTATATTCTATTTTTGTAAGCCTTCAGTTTCTATTATCCTTTTTTCTGCTTGTGTCATCACATTAGGAACAAGTCTTCATTTCATTTTAATTTAGTAGCCTTGATGGACCCAAGCTGGACCCAAGACTGCTGCACAGTAAGAAGCTGTAAAATGCTGGTTTAAATGTGACATTTCAAATAATGATGCAAGAAAAAAAGTTGCTGAAATGTCTCTGTATTATAGAAAGCTTTGTCAAATTAGAGTTAAGATTAGTTAAAGAAATATGAAGCAAAGAGCTTGATGCCTTAAGACAAGATAAATCCAAGCATCTTTGAACTGCAGAACATCACAGCAAGATTCAAGCCCCATAATGATGCCAGAGATTCTTCTCAGAAGCTTAGAATTCTGTGTTTCATTTCTGATACTTCCATCTGGTTTTAATATTACTTTTGGTCATTTAAATGATTTTGCATAATTTCAATTATTGTGAAACAGGCTAATGCTGTGATTTGATAAGGTGTCGTGAAGTCAGATTAATGATATATTAGAAAAGTCACATTTAGTATATTTTTCAAAGGCTGGATACATCTCAGTATTTCCCAGTGTCTTTGCTCTTTATTTTGGAGAATCAAATGAGGGTTTTTATATAGCAATCAGATCTCTAGAGAACCAAGTCTTTGACATGTTTTCAGCAAATTGAAAAAACTCTACTTCACATAAAATAAAAATTGGATTCAATTTCACTTTTCATGTGATTGACACTAGCATAAATAGAAAATAATTGATTTAATGATTGAATTAAATATCTGGCAAAACTAGATAAGGTTAATGAGCTGGTTTAGCCTCATATTTGATGTGTCTACTGAGACTACTTTTCACAGAAGTTTGTTGTGTGTTTTCTGTGTATAGAGTAAAACATAAAACAAATTCATTAATAACATATAAGAAAAACAAGTTTATTTTTGAGACTTAAATATATAGCTACATGTAGGCACAGCAAATGCAAAGAGATTTTGAATGAAAGTGACATCTCAAGTTTGTTTAAATAATACATTATTACTTATTTGCATAGATCATACTTATGGATTCTTGTTTCCATTTTAAAAAAACGTGGTTGCCAATAGAGCAATAAATACTAACAATTTTATTCACAAAGTGCAGCTAAATTATGCTTATTATGGATTTTTTAATTTCTCCTTGGAAATATGGTTCATAAAACTGAAATATATATATTTTCAACAGGCAGCCTCCGTTTATTGCTGCTTATATCACACGGTACACCTTTATATATTTTAATGGATTTCATAAATATTTTATAGATTATTTTTTGAAGTAAATGTACTAGAATAATGCACAGCAGTTAACATAATTCACACTAAGTTTTACAGACTTTCCTTTTCTTAGTTGTTACTGATGACATATTTATACTGTGATCATTTAACTATAATTAAAATAGCTTAAATAAATTGTATAGTCCAATAAAAAGATGCATTTATCAATAAAAAGATGCAGTTACCAATGACTTTTCCTTACCTCCTTGCTAACAAGAATCTAGGATTTTAAAGAGTTTTCATCTACTTAAAAGTTTTTCACCTGGCTCTAATGCCATCAAATATTTTTAAACTGACTTGGCACCCTTAGAAATGAATTGTCATAAAATCTGTGTGGGTACCCAGGAATTTATATAAAAACCTTCTCCTTCAAAATTTAATACCAGTATCTCAGTCTTAAGTTCACCCCTTTGCATTAGTCTCACACTGCTGTGGACCTTTTGGGTCATGTATAAATTTGTAAATATGTGATGTATGCATGGATCCTATATATACACTAATATATATATATATATGTATGCATATGCATGCACACGTACAAGTATAGGTGCAATATTATATACACATATATACTGATGTTTGTGTATGTGTTGTATATATGTCTGTGTGTTATATATGTTGATCAAAGACAGCTGAGAAAAACTGCAATATAAAGGGGAGCAAATTCCTGAGTATTTGTGATTGGTACTTCTCCAGGCACGTTTATGATTGGGACTTTCAAGGATTAAAAACTGAATCATCGGGGACCCCTGATGAAGAATAAGGAACCCTTTTTTTACACTGGGGGTGACTGAGCACTGGCACAGGCTGCCTGAAGAGGTTGTGGAAGTACCATCCCTTGTATGTATTTAAAAAACCCATCTGGATGTGGTTATGAGCAAATGCCTCTGGGTGTCAGGGGGTCAGATCAGATGAATTCCAGAGCTCCCTTCCAATCTCAACCATTTTGTGCTTATGTGATAAAACTCCATTTGATGACCAGTGTTTGTCTTCCCAACTTCTTGATTTCACAGTTCTCTAACTTAATGAGTTGTGGTGTAATGTCATCATTCACAGAGCTTCAGATCAAAAGGAACAGTGGAGACTTACGAGTGCCAGTCTTCTTCTGTGGTTCTTCCACCAGAAAGGCCAACAATTCTACTAGGAATAAGTACTTAAAAAAAAAAAAAATTCCAACTGTGCTGGTTAAAAGCATTAACAGTTTGGAAACTATTCAGAAATCCTTTCTGTCCTTTGGCTAGTTTTCTTTTACCTCACTTTCACTGTACCAATCCAGTTTGCAAAAATAGAGTTCATTTAAGGAATTATTTAAGAGCATGCATTTACTGTATTTATATCTGGAACAAAACAAAGCCCAAAAAATACCTCCCCTTACATATAAAGAGAAAATTATTGTAAACAAGCACCTATTAACTCTGCAGAGATATGTGTCAAGCAGCTCAACAAGATGAAGAAGGTTGTAACTCCAGGAAGCTTCAATTTATTGCCAAAGTAAGACGAGGAGGATAAATGATCAAATTATGCATTCTGCAGTGTTTCAGTTGCGTAGAAATCATGTTTATTTCCTGGTCTTTTAAACTTAATTTGTTTTATAATGACGCTTATGAATGACAAAACAAGTTTAAGAAAATGGCCATGGAAGAAGTAATGTTTGAAACTTTGTTAGTCTTCTCAGGCAGGTTACTGTAGTAAACCCCACAGGTTTACCAAAAACACCATGGAGAATTTAACAATAGTAATGCTGACACAAGCAGCGTAGAAGTTCCTGATCCCCTGACTCCTGATCCCCTTTTACCCTTATAAGGAAAAAATTGTGTTAACCCTACTATTGGTCAGTTATGTATGTACCTAACCCCTGACCATTGGTCACTCATGGTCATTCTAACCCTTTGCCGTTGGTCAAGCTTGGATTCTGGCCAAAGCTATAAAAGTAGCATACTGTACCATACTAACTTGGAAGAAGCTGAGCAGAGACCCTTCACGGACCTCCTCAAATAAAGCCATCTTCATGGAAAAGCCTGCTTCTGCTTTTTCTCCTCTCTCTCCATCTGCTGAAGCCTAAAGCCAAGGGCAAGCTGCCTAGCAAGCAAAGCTGAAATCATAAGAGCTGCCTATTCACTATAAGAGCTGCTTGCTGGGTGCTTGACCCAAGGCCTCTTGGTCTGAGTGAGCTGGCCACTGGCACTCCATCTCCCTGAAGAAGGAGCTCCTGGGCTAGTGCTCTGCTCATGATAAGACCAATAAAGGCTTTATTAGGTTACTTTTATATCAATTTATATTTTTTGCACTTCTCAGATATTACAAGCTCCATGTCACAAGAGTGTTTAAGTAAACATGACCCAAACAGAAAATGTTTGGGTTTTCTTAAATGAAAATATGCATCAACTCAATACCTATCAATAAATGAAACATAAGAGATTTCTACCTCTCCACAGAATTCTCTGTACAATTCTCTCAGCAAGTATTGATCAGTTTTAAATACTTCAGCACATATAGCCTGTTTTCTTACTACTATTTTTCCTAATATACCCATGAAACCTTATTCTTAAGCATTAGTTCTTCTGAAGAATGTATTCACAGACGTGCAGTATATTATCTGATGCCTGATACCTGTGGTTCTTAATAGCACAGTATTTCCTTTGTGTTTATAGAAAACATCTAGCTTTGACTTGTGAATTTTGCAGCATTTGAACCAAACTTTTGTCTCAGTTGTAGGATGTTGTGTACACTTTACATAAGTTAAAAGAAAAATGGCTTTAAAAGTCTTGGAACATAATCCTCCCCCCCAGCCTCATACCAGTTACCAGTTTTGTTACATTTTTCCTTGAAATGATACATTAAATTAGTATTTTCAACTTTTCAACATAAATGCAGCCTGTCAATTTGAAGGGAACACTACGCACCTATAAAGAATGCTCATTTTGGAGGCTTCTAAAGATAACCAAGTACCACTTCAATCATCGAGAATTTTTCTGTATTGTCTTTGATTCCAAGGGAGTGCACATGTGAGCTCTAGGAGCTTTTCTGAATGCTGATGTCAGGTTGCCTGAAATGTATCGTGTTATCTTACTGCACAGAACACATAAAATGGAACCTATTTATATCTGTTGAGGTATGTCATACTTTTACTGTAAATAAACTGAATATATCGCACAAAAGTAATGAAGAAAAGTGGAAACAAATTCCTTTGTTACTAAATACAAAATACTCTGCACCAAATTCAGGATCACACCCGCAGATTTGTTTAGAGTAATGCATGTCACAGTATACTGCAGTCAGCAATATCTGACACTTCATGATCATTGCTTTATGAGCAATCCAGTTAGGCAGACTTGTCACACAAAACACAAAAGAAATTGTGGAGGATTTTAAAAACCTCATAACTTGCTATAACTGTTGTATTGTGCTAGTTCTACATAATTCCAAGGACATAATAAAAATTAAACTAAAATAACTCTTTTTCCAAGTATTTTTCATAGACATTATTCAATGGATACATGCTGTCACAGTATACCTTGCAAAATGGAAGCCATTTACCATCCATCTTTACACCTTCATGATTCAACAGCAACAGTGGAAATAAATGAGAGAAGAACCTTTGGAAATCTTCCCATGAAAATAAAAGGGTTTAAATATTCACAAAGGAAACCTTGAGGAGTGTTAACTGGAGGTCATCATGTCATATTTAGACTTGTTCCAACTTAGGACTAATTTCTGAATCTAGCTCTTACGATCAGTAAAGCTCAAATTAATTTCTTAAATAAATTTTTAACATATCCCTGATATTTTTTATTTGTCTATCATTCTTTTTGCTAATTTTTTCATCAAAATTGCTTACAAAGGAATGAAAAACTATAGGGGTTTTTTTAAGTAGAGAACACTAACATAGAAATGTGAAAATAAATGTGAAAATAAATATTTTATGTGGAATTTTTCTCAGGGGAAAAAAAAATGTATTTCATTTTGCCAGAGTAGTCCCTACCAAAAAAAACATAAAAGTCAACATAAACTGAATCAATTGGTGATCAAATATTGTAGGATCAGGGCAGAGATCTCCTCTTCAGTAAATATTTGCAAACATATAGCCTGACTATGCTGATGCCACGTGATAAGTACATATTACACATGCTCTGTGTTACGTTTTATGATGTCTGCTTTTTTTCAAATGCCTTATCTTGTAAATTGTACAAGATAATAAATGTTTTGTTATGGTAAAGTACAAAATAAACAGAGACTGGTTCTAAAGAGACTACATTAGCTGGAATCCTCTAACTGAACACAATAGTGGCTTATACAAGTGGAACAGTATGATGAAGAGTTCCCATACTGGGTCACAGGCATTCAGTCTGTGTTGCAAGTGACAAATCTAAGTTATTTGGAAAAGAAAGATTCTTTCAAATTTTTTGTGTAGTGAGATTATCTTTAGAAAGGAAGGTTCTATGGAGAGTGAATAACTGTTCAAATAAAATCCTGACAGATTTCAATCCTGATACTTTTTCTTCCAGTTCCTTAAATGACTTGTCAATTCCTGACTTTTGGCAGGTGGGTGCTCATACACTCATCAGCAAGCCTGTGTCATCCTGGTCCTCCCTGCCCCTGTCAATAATCACTCCCAAGCTTGGCAGATACTGCTGATTTCTCCTTTACTCCTTTACTGGTAATTTGCTTGCTTTAAAATAGCTGTTCCCGTTTCTGTGTCACCAAATTTTCTTCAGTGCTCTTGTAGCACAGGAATCCTCTCCACTCATATCATTCACTGCTAATGTCCCTCCTCTACAGTCCTGCTCTAATGAGCTGTTTGATTTCCTGAGGTGTGATGCCTGTTGCTATCATGTTTTCAGTGCTTACTAGTTTGTTACTTCCAAAGATTCATGTGAACATGAGAACTCACTTTGAAATATCTATGTTTGGCCAATTGCAGATGTGGATATGCATTGTCTGCCTAAATGGGTTGTTGTATGCTGTAAAAATTTGGTATTAGACACTTTATTCTATAAGCTAAAGGTAGTAATGATCTTTGAAACAGAGATTTACAAATTTCAGAAAGGTTTGTACCTCTCAAGACATATAAACAAAAGAGATTTTATTAGGGATCCCTGTAATTTAATAGCTTTTAAATTATTGTTTGCAGGCTGTTCTAATGTTGGATTTCTAATGTATCAAATGCTATATTTATTAATTGAATTGGGGATTGATGTGATGCTTGCAAAAACAGATGGAGGAATCTAAACTGAGTATGTAAAATGCATGTTTTTCACACTGAGAAAGAGGTTGGACATGGGTCTACAGTCGCAGTGATTGTCCTGGGCCTTCTTATTTGGTTTTCTTTTACAGATAATTTAGAAACATACATTTTCCATAAGGCATAATTACTAGCAAGAAGCAGCATTTCCTTGTCATCAAGTCAGAGAGCTACTTTCTAAATTATCGTTCAACTTCTGCAAGGCACAGTAGGTCAGAGTTCTCCACATGCAAGCTCTTACTAGAAATCAGAAGCGTGTAGCTGGTGCAGCACTTGCTCCATGAAAAAACAGTCAGGCCGGAGGGCTGTAAATAGTGGAATATCATGAGAATAACTCAGTAGATATTGGGTGTTGCTCAGTTAACCTGTGTTACTGAATTTCTCTCTGTAATGAAATGCTCTTCTTGAAATGAAATAATTTGAATTTTAAGAGGGGAAAATTTAAGTCGCTCTCTGCCCAAAGGTTTAGAACCATTTTCTCAATTTTTTCTGTGGTATACGAGGCCAGTGTATTATTGTGGTTCCGGTAAAATGAAAACTGGCCTACCTATCATCAGGTAAATAACTTGCTAAGTTAATTATCTTACTGTGACTCAACCGCTTCCCTGGGCAACCTGTTTCAATATCTGACCACTATTTCAGTGAAGAAATTTTTCCTAATATCCAAGCTAAATCTGCCCTGGTGAAACTTAAAGATATTTTCTCTTGGCCTTTTGCTTTCTACTTGGAAGAAGAGACTGACCTCCTACTTCACTATATCCTCCTTTCAGGCGGTTGTAGAGAGCTCTGAGATCTCCCCTAAGCCTTCTTTTCTCCAGGCTAAACACCCCCAGCTCCCTCAGCTGCTCCTCCTCAGACTTGTACTTCAGTCCCTTCACCACCTCTGTTGCCCTTTCCTGGACTCATTCTTGTCCCTCTTTCTCGTAGTGAGGGACCCAAAACTGAACAGAGGATTTGAGGTGTGGCTTCACCAGTGCTGAGTACAAGGGGACAATCACACCCTGGTCCTGCTGGCTGCATTACTGCTGGTGCAGGTCAGGGGGGAATTAGCTTTCTTGGCCATCTAGGCACATGCTGTTCAGTCACTGTCAACCAGCACCTCCAGGTCCTTTTCTATCTCAACCCACTGATCCAATCTGTCTAGATCCCTCTGTGGAGCCTTCCTACTCTTAGGCAGATCAATACTCCCAAACAACATGATCACACCTGCAAACTTAAAAAGGGTGCACTCAGTCCCCTCAGCAAGATCATTAATTATGACTGCATTCAGCAAAATATGTATCCAAATACTTCAGTTCAACCAACAAACATGTTATTTTGAATTTAACAAAAAAAAAAAAACAAACCCGCAAACAAACAAACAAAACCAAAACCCCCCCAAAAAGCATAAATACAATCTGAGCATAAGGATAGCCATATGCTATGACCTGTTAAAGACATTATTTAAATTTTCAGGATTATATTTATCATCACTGTAAATCTGTACCCTTTTAAATTTTCATCCAAGATAAAAAATAGTGAGCTTTTAAGGCATGCCAGACCAGTGTCATTATTGAAGCGTTGGAAACTATGATAACACAAAAAATAAGACTTCAAGGTGAAAAGAAAACTGATTTGCCCTGACTATTCCGTAAAATACCAGAGCATTTTCACCACTGAGTCTGTATTCAGCAAGGAATCACATATTCCAGTCATTAAAAAAGACCTAATAAGGGCAACCTGCTCTAGAAAATGTAATTATCAGGGTTTTGGTCATGTCCCAGTGAGAAAATGCAGAGAGACCTATTTATTAACTGGGGGAAAATATTTCTGGACTAGTTTGACCTGTGGGTTACCTGAATGTCTCTTTTTATAAATTGCCAGAGAAGAACATTGGTAAGTTGACAACTTAAAACAAATATTTAAGAACTTACTGTACCAGCTCATAGCTACTTAATGACAATAAGGATAATTTTGAGAATAAAAGATATAATCAAATTCTTTACATTTGTCTTCTGATTCCCAAAGTAAAATATATTTGAAAAAAGCTATATCCCTTGCCTCATTAAAACTATGAAATCAATTTTAGGTTAAATTGCTCTTAATTGTTTAATAATATCTTCTAGCATCTTGATACATTGTTTATACATTTTTAATACATTTTTTACTTTCAGGTCCCTTTTAATTTCAAATATATTTTATAAAAAAATATTTTGCTGTGTGTTTCTTGGTATTGTTATTTCTGTAGGAAAAGTAGCATGAGTAGTAACAAAGACCTGTGTACTCTACTCTGGCTGCCTCCATGAGGGCTGCAAGCCAGACTTTATAATTAATGAAAAATATGTCTTACATAGAGCATAGTTCTGGGAAATATTGACTCATGTATGCAGACTGGTTAGGGGCAGGTGTGAGCTTCTGCTTGCGTGAATGTGAATCAGTTATAGCCGAGAAGTCATTAAATTTGTCTGGTACACTGCCTAAACTAACATTGTTTTCCTCTAAAAAGAAAAAGAAAAAACATATAAATAAATCATGCAGCCATAAGTTGACTCCAATTTTAACTGAAAATACTAGTTTAGAAAAAATTATATACATAATTTCCTAAATTGGTTCAAAAAGGATCAGTATTTTGATTCATGCAGAGTCAATATATTTTTAAAATATTACTTTAATAGAACCTTTCAAGTTCCACACGAAACAGCTTAAGCTGTCTCTATATTCTTTCATTAGAATCTAACAAAATGAACACTGCTCACAGGAATCGTTCTCTAAAATTCATTATCCTCTCTGCATTCTTTCCACAGCCTAGAGTTTTTATCATGTGTTGAATGTCTGCTGGCATTTAATACTCATTATCTGAAAGCAAATATCCTGAAGGATTTCGGAAGTTATCCTAATGACGTCCTTAGACTTTAATGGAAGACAATGAATGAATGTTCTAGCAACTTTATTGTGAAGGGCAATTATATGAAAAATATGTAGAATTTCTGAAATGCATTGACAGATTGATTGATGAGATATGGTAAAATTGCTCAGGAGAACTGCAGAGAGTACAGTGCCATTACCTGCTAATAAATCGACTGGAAATACCGAAGGAGCTGCAAGCCAAGCCTGCAATATTAGTCTAGTCAATGCCCAGATTTCCACTTTTATTGATTTTTAGAAATGATCATCTGTTCCAGCTTGGGCATGACTGTCAGCATGGGACTGAAACTCTTATCTGTGATAACGTTTTGCTGAGGAAAACAATGAACTGAAAAATGTCTCAGTCATCTTTAATCACCATTTACTCTTCAGCTCCTACACAGGAGTGCATTAAGCCACAACAAGAATAGTTCAAGAACAGCTTTGGCCATCAAAACAGCCTTGCTTTTGAAGTTGAATTGCAAAACATTTTATTTCTCAGCCTTTAATGAGATGCCATGTTTCCCTTTTTTCTTTTTTTTTTTTAGATTATTTAATTAATCTAAACTTTAATCAGTGTAATAGAAAACAGTTCTGTATATTTTCTTTAGGCAGTCAGTCAAGCAAGTTCACCACCTCAAATTTGCATGCTGCAATATTTTAACCTGTACAAAATTTATCATATGTCATACAAGTTTTGATTCTGCCATTCTACATTAACATGAGAGTGTTTTTCAAAACAAGATCTCTGTGTCTTTCTTGATATTTGCTATTATTTTTATGACTTATTATTGTCATGGTTTCACCTCAGCCAGCAGCCAAGCACTACATCATCACTCACACACTTTCTCCACCAGTAGGATCAGGGACAGAATTAGAAAAGTAGAAGTTAGAGAACTTATGGTTTGAGATCAAGTCAGTTTAATGGGGAAAGCAAATGCCAAACAAGCAGTTAATTCACTGTTTCCCTGGATGGGCAGTTTTCAGCCATCTCTGGGAAAGCAGGACTCTATCACACGTAACAGTTATTTGGGGAGACGAACACCATTGCTCCAAACATTCCCCCTTCCTCCTTCTTCCCCCCCACTTTATATACTGAATATGATGTCATATGGTCTGGAATATCCCTTTGGTCAGTTTGTGTCCTGGCTGTGTCTCCTCCCAGCCTTGCAAGCACCCCCAACATCCTTGACATGCATGTCTGTGGAATGTATGGGAAGCAGAAAAGGCCTTGGCTCTGTGTAAGCCCTGCTCAGCAACAACACAAAAATCTCTGTTATTACCCCTGTGTTCATCACAAATCCAAGACTCAGACCCAGAGCAGCCATTGTGAAGAATATTAGCTCTACTCTAGCCCAAATCAGCGCGTTTGTTTATATTTTTCCTACTGATTCTGCTGAGATAAACTGACTTACTTCACTGTAATCAGTCTTAATCTTTGCAAAGGTTCAGGAAGCAGGAGATCCATTCTGAAAACAGAGCATCTGAACAGCCCCTTGACAATATTCTTTCCTCACCACTGTGCTGTTTTATCAGAACTTCACTGAAGTGGAGTCTGACCTGATATCTGCAAACAAAAGATTGGGTTTAGATCAGTTAGAGTCAAGCAACAATTGTATGTCACTCTGTGTAGATTTTTCACTTTGTTTTTTTGAGGTTGTTCTGAGTCCCACCTGGATACCTTTCACTTCCTAAAAGGTCCTTCCTAAATATTTTCTTTTGTTCTGGAGCATGACAGGCTCACATATCAAAACCTTACTTAGTAATTTTCTACCAGCAAATAGAACATATATTTGGAGAAAAACCTAACCCATATCCTAGAAAAGAAGAAAGAAAAATATCTCTCTGGGAAGTGTTTAGGGCCCAGGAATAGACACTCGAGAGCTAAAGTAATTGCTGTGGAGCAGGTCTGGCACCTGATTCCAAGACTTCCTTATTATAATAAATTCACATTTTCATCTTACTATTTGGATATAAAAGCATTTCCAACACAGTGCAGACCGTGATTTTCAAGGCATGCCATAACACACATAAAGTAGCCTCTCTTAGAGCTCACAAAATGCAAGACTGAATAAGCTGTCTTCCCCAGTCTATCCTCTTCATCAACCCAAGAAGGACACTGCTTTTCAAATGTAACAGCATGGGCCAGAATTTTGTCACATTTATGAGCAGTACATAATTTTTATTCAATTTGTAAATTAATTATGGCTTTAAATATTGACCCTGTTATTGCGGCACAGAGTAGAATTGTTTATGTATTCCCATAATAACACCTTGTTTTAAGGTTTTCTATCTCAGGCACTGAAATGCAATTTAGATGCAACCTGACATATGTGAATTTCATTTTGGGCAGAATGCTTTACATTTGTTGTGACTGGTATGATTATTAGGTTTTTATAATTATTTATAGGTTGATTAAATGTTTCTTCCTCATTTACAACAACAAACATGCACAACAAATTGTGACATGCTATTTCATTAGAAATATTACCTTTTCAGTTCAGAATCCTGCTTTGTGTTCTTCACAGAAAGGAATAAACTCCCCAATTTAATATATATTTTAATTCGTTTTCCTTAGAATAAGAATTATTATTTTATTAGAGATTATCAGATATAATTGGCATATTCATTTTAAAACCAAAACCCAATCAATTTATGTGTCTTTTTGATAAATGGAAATGCTGTCAAGATAGTCTTTTCCATACAGTTATGGTAGTTTGACCTTGACTGGACACCAGGTGCTCACCAAGCTGCTCTATCACTTACCTTCCCAGCTAGGCAGGGGAGAGATGGAAAATTACTCATGGCTGAGATAAAGCAGTTTATGAAAAAGAAAACAAAATTTGCATTAGCACAAAAAAAAAGAAAAAAAATGGTTTATTCTCTACCCAACATACAGATTTACACATTTTCATTAAATACTACCATCCGTCCTTATACAGATAGATGCAATTTTCCCATTTCATGGGCTTCCTTCACATCACCAGATATTCAGAAACAGGTCATGACTTTCATTCCATCAGGATGGGTGGCCAGGGCAGGTAAAGAGCACACTTGAGCCTTGGGCGCTGACACTGGCCCAGCTGGGGTCATCATCATGTTCTCTTTGCTCTTTACAATATTCGTTCTTTGTTGGGTTCATGTCATTCCTGCTACTTTACTTTGTGCCATGTGGAGATGGGCTTGTGATCAAGAGGTGGGCCAGACCATGGAGGCCTGTGATGGTGTTCACAGGGGTTTTCAGGTGGGGGAAGAGATGAGAATGTTGACTCTGTGTTCAGAAGGCTTGATTTATTATTTTATGATATACATTACATTAAAACTATTCTAAAAAGAATAGAAGGAAAAGTTTCATCTCAGAAGGCTTGCTAAGCTAAGAATAGAATAGAAAAGGATGATAACAAAGGCAGCTGCCTCAGACTCTCTGTCCGAGTCAGCTCTGCTGTGATTGGCCATTAATTACAAACAAGCAGACGAGATCAATCACAGATGCACCTGTTGCATTCCACAGCAGTAGATAACCATTGTTTACATTTTGTTTCTGAGGCCTCTTAGCTTCTCAGAAGGGAAAAAATCCTAAGAAAGGATTTTTAATGAAAAGATGTCTGCTACAGAGGCCATCACACAGATTGTCCATGAAAGTGAAACATGCAAAAATCGAGAGACCCAACAAGCAAGTGAAACCTCCTTGAAATAAAGTGGTGGATGGGTTAGATAGAGCTTGGATAGAGCAGCTAGGTGGGCAACTGGCATCCAGCTAAAGTCCAACCACCACAATGAAGTCCCCTTTTTCCATTTTGAAATAGACAAGAGACACTGCCATGCACTGTAGTGTTTGCTTGAATGAGTGAACAGCAAATTACAAATAATTAATAAATGTTATACTGTAATTTCTCACATGGATCATCATTAAATTTTAAATTCACAAGTTGTGAAACCAACCAGTCCTCAATCACAATGTGAGTACTTTTGACCCCAACTTAAAAAGGAAAACTTAATGAAAAAAAGAAAAAAATATAGATTGTGTATAAACAAAGAATAAGAAAATCATTACACTGACAATGGAATGTGCCTTACTGAATGTGATCTTGGAACATCAGAATTGATCTTGGAAGGCAAAAGGACACATACATATTTATTTTTTTCAATCTTCCTTCCTATTTATTTTTCCCACTGAAAAATTTGAAAGGTAGATTTTGTTGCGGAAAATAAAAAACAGAAGAACAAAACCCTCCCAAATAAAATGAAACCAAACTTATCAAAACCCAGCACTCACATCTATTTTTATTTTTGATAACTGCAGCTGGGCTTCTTTTTGGTCAGCATTTTCATGTTGCATTTTCATGCAACATGATTGCCACAGATGGTAGATGGTGTTTATTTATGAACACTAAGCACACTATAGAATCCATGATTTTCCCATGTAAAGTGGAATATGCTGACAAAAAAAAGAATCCTCAAAGTTAGACATCAAGAAATTAAGTCTTGGAATTCTTAAAATGCAAAAATATGTCCTGCCTTTTAAACATGATCAAACTTAGCATTTTCTTTTAAAGCAAAAAACATCTCTCACATGCCTGAATGTGGTACACTCAGGTAAGAATTCTGTAGCTGTATAGAGAATTTTGTGGCTGTAGTATCTCAGCTGAGATAGAGTTTATTTTTTTCACAGTGGCTTGTGTGGGGCTGTGTTTTGGATTGGTACTGAAAACAGTGATGATAACACAAAGGTGTTTAAGGTATTGCTGAGCAGGGCTTACACTGAGTCAAGGCCTTTTCTGCTCCTCACACCACCCATCATTGAGGGAGCCAGGAATGCACAAGATGATGGGAAGGGACACTGCCAGAGCAGCTGACCCCAAATGCCCCAAGAGGTATTCACAGAACCACAGAATCAACGAGGGTGGAAAAGACCTTGAGATCACTGAGTCCAACCTATGACCTAACACCGCCTTTTCAACTAGACTGTAGCACATTCCAGACTACAGGGCATCAACATATAAAGCTGGTGGAAGAAGGAATGGGGAGGATGTTCAAAGTGATGACATTTGTCTTCCCAAGTCATTGTAATTAGTGATTAGGTCCTGCTTTCCTGGGTATGGCTGAGCACTTGTCTGCCCATGAGAAGTGATGAATGAATTCTTTAGTTTGCTTTGTCTGCATGTGAAGCTTTTGCTTTCCCTATGAAACTGCTTTTTTTTCAACATGAGAGTTTTCTCTGTTTTACCTTGTCTTTCTGTCCCCCATCCCACTCTGGGGACAGTGAACATATGGATCATGGGACTGAGCTGTCAGTTAGAGTTCAAACATGAGAGTGGTACACTGCCATTTCCATAGCTCTAAAAGGATTTGCAATATAAACATTTTCTCTGGAAAATTTTAGTGCTGCACATGATTTTCTAAGGAGAGAAGGAGTTACCAAAATAAATTTTTCTACATGCTCAGATAAATTAGACATGATAAACATAAACCTGACTAATTAAATGGTATTTTGTTCACTTATATGTGTATATATATGTATTATTTTTTGCACTCAGCCTTTGAAATACAATTCTGAGAGTAAACATCTAGAAAGAACAAAATGGCAAAGTGAGTGTAGACATTGTTGATAAACTCATATGGTTTTGGAAATACCCAATATTATGTTGAGATAGATAGATAGATAGATAGATAGATAGATAGATAGATAGATAAATAGATAGACAGATATGCAGAGAATTACAAAGTACAAGTACGAATATTTATACATTCTTGAACACAGATGAAGATAGGATATGAATAACTGTACTATGTGTGTATGAAATGTTTTATATGTCTATCACATATAATTTTAGACTTAATAGTGAAAGTTACATTAGCAGACTATAACTGGCAAATGTTTATCCTTCCTTTATGCTTTGCATTTCTTCTATCAAAGAACTCCTCCTGCTAGCAAGCAGGATATATTACATGCATACACAAAACCCATCAAAACAGTAAAATCAGAATTTGGCTGTCAAAATAAAGCAGAACTGTTCTGGAACAGAAGCAGGGTTCAGAAACAGTCAGTGTTTGTGTACCAACTTGTGCTTCACAAGCACTCTTGCAATTCTCATTTTACAGCTCTTCAGGAAAAAAAAAAAACCCAAAACCAAGAGCATCATAAACAGTTATAGTTACAAAGAAAGCACTTGAAAAGAGTGTAGAGATACAGCGATCTGCAATTCACCTGAACAGCAGTAGAAACGTTTGCTTCAGAAAAGCAATAGGTTAATTAATCTATTCAATAGTGGTAGTTTGAATGCTTGTGAAAACAATTAAAATTGAGAACTGACACTTATCAGTTCAGCACTGTTTTGGTGTTCTAAGCGAACCAGGGCAATGCTCACTGTAAAGAAGCCCTGTGGTCTCACTCAAACTCCACAGCCACCTACCAGCAGTGAACCCCAAAGTGCGATGTGAGGCTGTGCCATGGACATGATGGTTTTGCATAGTCTACAGTGGGCAGCTCCTGATTCTGCCTGTCATGCCACTGACTACTTTCATTTTGGCCTATGATCTTAAATTTCAGGATGGAAAGAAAGGCTTTAAAACTTTCCTAACTATTTTGAAATGTTTTATTCATTAAGAAATAACATAATGTCAAAGAAAATATTTAAGTTTAGTCTGCTAAATGTTGCTCACCTGTTGTGATAAATAAAAGGGTCTCCCACTTACCTTATTGCCAGAATACAGACCTTTCTGCCACTAAGTGGCCTTCTTAGATCTACTTAAGCAGCAACCTTTGCATTAAAATTTAATAAATCCTAAAAGATGAGAAAAAAAGTGCACCACCCAGTGGCTAGACAAATTTGATGGGAACTTCTATAAAAATTGTCTGGTAGAAGTTTGTAATGTGCTTCAAGAAGCAGTCAAATTGCATCCTAACCACAGGAAAGGTTATCTTTCCCATTAATACCTGTACTTGTTGAGGATGTTATTTTTAAATGTGATGATTAAGTTTCTGCAAATATTTTTTCTGATATGTTCAGCTGTGGCCTGTGTTGGGGCCACTGGAGCCACTGGAATCAACTCTGTAAGGCATGGGCAGCTCCAGCTGCTCCACACGGGAGCTGACCCTGCACCCCTCAGTGATGCTGCTGCTTTGGATACCTGAAAGTGGTAGAGTACTGCTTTCCCAAATTTGGTAATTTGTGAGTATTTGAGATGCCGGAATTCAGGCACTGCCAGAAGTCCTGCAACAGATTTTTTTTTGACTGAAACATGAGAGCACACCCAGAAATCTGAACCCACAACACTGACTGGTACTCCATTTTTCATCCAGCTGTATCTCTTTCAGACCATGAGAGTAAGTGGATGTACTGAAATGTGAGAAAAAACTTCTTTACTGTTTCTTTTGACCCATATAGGAGGGTTGTATATAATTTTTCTCTTTCTCCCACTCTTCTCTTATCCTTGTCTGAAGACAAATCTGAATTTGGGGAGATTTCTAAACCAAATTTGTGGGCTAAGGTGTCTAGTGAGGAGGATTAATATATGAAGATGAATGTGACAATCCAGCTCCTTATTTAATTAAATCCTAGTTGTTTAATTGTCACAACTATTTCATATTTCTACTTACTTTTCAAATGATTGTCTATAAATCATAGCTCAAAATATTTTCATCTTGTGTAATTTATCATGCTTTGTATTTTTACTGAAGTGGAAAGATACTTGCTCAACAGATGAACTGGCTATGCCTTTACTGATAATGACAGTTGAAGAAGAAAAATATTACTAATAAACATAGAACAGGGAGGCTAATTAACCTAATATTCATTATAATTATCACATTTCAATGTAGTTTTAAAAAACATGTAGATTTATGTTACAGCAAGATTTCTTTTGTTACAGTTCATTTTCTTTTGATGGGCTATAAATCAGTAAGAACAGGTTGCTAAAACTGCCCCAAGAAAAACAAAGAAATAAAAATACAAAAGAATCCCCCAAAACACACGTATCACAAGTTTGTATTCACCACTTTATATACATTGCTAACCTCAAACATGAAAAATTTTATGCAAATATTAAAAAAAATAATTTAGAAATAAATCAAGTTAGTCTGGTAATAAAAATGTTTATTGAACATTTTTGTAGACAATCTTTTTTTTTTCTCCACAAACAGCATGAGGCTTATTGCATTTTATATGGGCTGAAATCCAATGGACAGTAGTATTTGCTAAAAGTAACTCTGAGTTACTACCTGAATGAAAAACAAGTTTAAGTACAGTACCATCACTGACTTCTTGTTACTCACAAGGGTGCCCAAGCAATCTGATGCATGAAGATGATAATAATGCAATAGGATAACCTGAAATTTGATGCCCTGTGATTATCTTGTGATCAGACATGAAAAACTGAGGTTAATTTTCTTTCTCTTTTTGACAATTTCCTTGATTAAAATGACTGGAATTTTCTCTCCTCATCACTTTCAAGATGAACAGCCTTTGCTAACTGAAATTATCAATGATCATAAATCATATAAGAGGAAAATGCTGTGAGGTTCAGCCTCTGGAATTGTATCTGTGTAATTATCAAGTCACCAACTAATGCCAATAAAAGCTTTATTACAAAAGAGCACAATCATAGTGGATAACATGTAATAAATGCTTAAAAAAGAATTCTCAGGATGTCTTTGATTATTCTTTCTAAGGAAGATTAAACTTCACATTCAACTACCAGTATCTTTATTTTTTTATGGGAAGGCTGGAGCAAAGGACTAACTGGTAAGTGGAGTTGAACAGTTGTTGCACATAATGAGACTTTTAAATACTAGCTCTAGGATGGATAGAAAAACCTGTGCTTATGCTGAAATATAACAGCAATTCCAGATTTAGTGGTCAGTTACTTCAACTACTGTTGAGGAAGTAGGGAGGCAAGGAACTTCACAACTCTTATGTAAGCTGCAGCTATGGGGTAAATCTTCAGTCCTCTGCTAGGTTATGTAAATAATGTCAGAAATAAATCTTTAAGTATTGGAGATGGGAGGATTTTAACCACTAACCACTCCACTACAACAATTTCAGTGTTAAAATAAAATTAAAATTGGATGCTGTCCATACGCCTACTTAGCAAAAAACAACTTAATCTAGAATGGTTACCAGAATTACTTGTGATGCTTCTGTCAGCATAGAATAGCATCCCTTCTATGTCCACACAACATAACCCATATCTCTACACTCACCTTTCTGTGCCAGCTCTCAGGTTTGGAAAGCTGTTATCAGAGCCATTCACTCATTCATTCACAGAGCTGGCTCCTGTCCAGTAGCAAGGATTTGACTTGTAAACAGAAAATAATTCAGGAGCCACATAGCAGTCTTGCAGGAAGGCCTCTTCAGCAAAGATTGTCCTTGACACCAAATAACAGAGACAGCCCAACACCCAGTTTTTCTTTAAAATATTCAGCCATTTGTGGTTGACATACAGGCCAATTCTGAGAGCCAGACGGTTGGTGATGACACTATAGCTTTCTTTCTGTGAAAGGTTTGGTTCAGATTTTTAGATTACAGTATTACAAAGTATTTGATGATCTTCCCCAGATATTTTCTTGTTCACTTTTTCATGTTTGAAGCATCAGCTTGCCATGACTCCATGAGATCCAGCAGCAGTAAGCTAACAACATTTTCTACTTACAAACATCTCAGCATACTGGTAGCTGATTCTGTATCACTGTAGCATCTTCCTTTTCTTTTAAGGAATCTTCTTAGGCTATGAGGAATATTATGAAGTGGATGGAAGTCTCTGCTCAGGAAGGCAGGGAAATCACATCTGACTGAGGAAGGTTCCCACAAGCAGGAGGATCTTGCATACCCCACAGTGTTGTCTGCTATGGAAATGAATCACCTGGATGGGTTGGGCCCTGCAGTGTGAGATCCAGACACGCAGAGCACCAAAGGCTGCACCCTAAAGTGACTGTGAACATTCCCATACTTTTTCTATGGCCAACAAAAGTATGTTCATCTGTGTTTCAGAATGTTACACTAAGAAGAAACGGAAACTGTATGGAGATTTAAAAAATTATTTTACCTACTAAATGTGTTTATTGTTCTATTATGATTATAAGATAGTAGAAGCAAATGAACACAAGAAAAAGAAACTCTTCTTATGCACACATACTTTGCAATGACCAGAAACAATGAAACATGCAGAAAATGTCATATTGAATGAACACCAATTTCAAAATATAACAATCTCCAAAGAAAAAATATTAATAAGATGCCATCAATCTTTATGGAAGCGAATATTCATTTTTGATGCTGTTAGTTCTTATCCACCCCTTGATATAAAATAGCTTAATGATGCAGAGAAGTTTGCACAAGCCTTTTGCAATAGGCTGTATTGGATCAATAGCATAAATGTTGGCATGTATATGGAAACACACGGGTGAGGAAACAAATTACTTCAGGTTAGAGTCACCACAACATGTCTTTTCCAATTTTTCTCCTTAGATACTTTCTGATTCTTCCCCTATTCTACACTTGACACTTTCTTGCTCCCACTAGTTAAGGATTATTTCCTTAAACCTTTTGGTGACTAGTGGGGCAGACTTCTGTGAGCACAAGAAGAGAGGATACAGACAGAAAAGAACCTGGTAGTTTTGTAAGAAACCCTCTGGTAGTACCCCACTCTTGACTATTTCTTCTGTAGTTGGGGCTGTAGAGCTTTCTAAGGAGACCTTAGTCAGGCTCTGGAACATAGTCCTGAGCTAAAACATGGGAGATTTCTAAGAATATATAGCTTAGCTGAGGCTGTGTGATGAAGGCTGCATTTGCTATAAACACAGATGCTGTTTACATTGCTTCTTCTAAGAATGCAAATCCAGTCAATGTGATTAGATGTTATCATCTGTAGTAAAAACATATCTGTGATATGCTTCATGACAGAGGGCAGCAATTCTCTTGCCCAAACACAGATATCCAGTGCCACTCAAGGTGCTCTAGGTTGTCTGAAAAATCCTCATAGGGCTGTCAGACACAGCCAAGAGAATACCCACATGCTTGTGGAGAACCAGTTGGTTGTACACTAAGGGTGCAGACAATCACAGTGGCACTATGTTTAGGCACTTGAGCTAGCTAAATGTTTCCTAAAGATCCCTGATCTGTGGGCTGATCCCTGATCTTGTTTGCATTGTAGAGAAGAGTCTGATATAATCATTGAGGAATAAATTGTATTTTGTGTATTTTTGCTTTTATTACATCTATTATCTGTTTAGTTGTTTGCCTCTTGCAATAAATGTTATCCAAAATCTTTGTGTTCTGTAATGATTCAGGCTTTTCAATGCAATTTACGTTTCCAAGTGGGTTTTTATATATATATCAATAAAATATTTAGATAAATAAAAACATCTACTCATTTCTTTGCAAATCCCAGACAGGATTTTGGTTTTTTTTTAAAGAGACAGGTATCTCTAGAGATTAAACAGAGAACTTTTTGCAAAGAGACCAGTTACAATACAAAGTGAATATGTTAAAATATAGTGCAATGAAATGTGACCAGAATAAGAATAGGGAGAATGCAGTATGATGCAAAAGGAATAAAATAACCCAACAAGACTTAAGATAATCTTGCATGCATCTTCACTAATTTAATAAATTTTCTGTAGTGACCCTATTATTGATTGTACATGTATAGGCGTGTTGACTACATAAAATCATGCTAGGGCTACAAATAGGAAGGAATTAGGATCTTAAAACTGTCTTTCCATGTGAGTTTCTACTTTAGTGTTAGCTTAAACAACCACTATCCTCATCAAGTACTCATCAACTGCTGTTAACACAAGTACTGTTATGATGAAACAGTCTGGAAATTTCACACAGAATCACAAGGCTGGAAGAGACTTACAAGATCATTGAGTCTAACCCATCCCTAACACCTCAACTAAACCATGGCACTAAGTGCCACAGTCTTTTTTAAACACATCCAGGGATGGTGGCTGCACCACCTCCCAGGCAGACCATTCCAGAACTTTTTCACTCTTTCTGTAAAAAAACCTTTTCCTGATATCCAACCTATATTTCTCCTGACACAGCTTAAGACTGTGTCCTCTGGTTCTGTCAGTTGCTGCCTGGCAAAAGAGACCAACTCCCATCTGACTACAAACACCTTTCAGGAAGTTGTAGAGAGTGATAAGGTCACCTCTGAGTCTCCTTTTCTCCAGGCCAAACAACCCCAGCTCCCTCAGTTGTTCCTCACAGGCCTTGTGTTCCAAGCCCCTCACCAACCTTGCTGCCCTCTGGATGCATCCAGCATCTCAATGTCCTTCCTAAACTGAGAAGCCCAGAACACACAGCATTCAAGGTGAGGCCTCACCTCATACAGGCGCAAATAGAGGTGTTATTTTCCAGCTAGTCTAGTTACTCCTTGTCCAGTAGCACTCAGAGCATCACTGCATAAACAAATGTTCCTACATTTTTTTTCTTTTCTTAAAAAAACCCACGAACAAACAAACACAACAAAAAGACTAAACAGAAAAAAAACCCCAAACCAACAAAAACCAACCCCACACCAACAACTACAAAAAAGTGCCTTTTGATGATTTCTCTGATTTCCCTTTAATGTAGTGGAGGTTATAATAAGTCTGGTTTTGCAAAACTCTGTAAAGTTCAATACCAATTATTTAGGTATTTCATACTTTTGACCCTACTGAATATGGGGATACAAAGTTATTGACATTGATGATTCATCAATGAGATAATCCAGTCTGATATTGTGAGATACAAATAAATAAGTAAGCACACCAGGAAGATTTGGTCCCAAAAAAAAATTTTGGAGAGGGGTTGGTCTACTTTTCCTTTCTTTTTCCCATTTGATTATATACTTGCATTTCTTTTTACTGTATATCTTTTATGCTTGCTGTATTTTTTTGTATTACACCTCTTCCATAGCTTAGTCATCTGCATCTCTCTTTTGTTCCCCTCACTGCTATCTTTCCACATGCTAAGCCTTTAGTGTATAACTTAGTTTTTCTAAAATAAAAATTCCTGTCAAAATTATGAAACAAAGAAGTCTGGTTTTAAGGAAAAAGACAAGCAATATATCTCAGTTTAGGGCAAAGATTTCATTTGTCATCACCTTTATATGACTATTTTTTATAAGTGACATCTGATAAGCAGAAGATGGAGCTGAAAAGGTAAGCAGAGGAAAGATACTCTGTGTGATAACTTTCCTTTTAGAAACATCACCTTTTCAAAAGCAGCTCTTTAAGCTATTAAGAAGCTGGAAAGTGAAGTTCTGGCCCTGCGAAATTTCCTGTTAACCTTTCCTTATTTAGGGCAAATAAAGGATATATTGCTGGATCTTTACCTAGTACTCTGGCCTCATGAATGAGTTTCTTAAGAGAATTTGATTTGCTCTCACCATTGGAAACCTTTTCATCCAACTAACGAGCAGCTTTAGGGAGCCATGGTAATGATGCAAACTATTGGAACTATTTTTAAATAGTGCACCTGGTAACACTTTTTCCTAGGGAAAAATTATGTGCAGTTAGCAGTTGTACCAAATTGCAAGGACAGTCTAAACTCTTAGCATATTTTCAGATTCCTGTTTCATCCTGTGTGACTAAGGAAACTATTAATTCTATTGCACTGCAAGAATGGAATATGCGGGTAGAACATGGCAATACTATAGGGGAGATTACTGCTCTCACACCTGATAAGAATAGAACCTTCTTGATTCCTGTGAGCATTACTGTGCAGTTTAAGTAGCTAGGTGGTTAATTAAGGTTTTTGAAAGTTCAAAATACATGTTTTTGCTTCTAGTAAGTTGCTTCAGTTAAAAAACTGTATTTTAAAGAGGGAAATATATTTGGCAGTGTGCTAGTTTGATAGCAAACCAGTGAGAGACTTCAAGTCAGAGCTACAGTTTAATAGGAAAATTAAAATAAATGCAATAGTACGAAAAACACTGACAGAGTCAGAAAACAACCTGACACCCTGTTGGTCAGGGTTGGTAGCAGTTCGATTAAATGGTGGTTGCAGTCCTCCTGGAGTGACAGATGTGGTTCTGTTGAAGCAATTGTCCTGTAGAAGGGTCTGGTCTTCCTCTGGAAATCCAGTGGAAAAGACTGCCTGTGGTGTTCCAGCTCTCAGATTATATCCAGGTAGAGATGCTGTTTCCTCTCCATGGGCAGAGCATCTCACAAAGGGACCATGTAATTTTGACTCATCCAGTGAGATTCAATGGCCCATTAACAGAAGATATGTCGCTGGGGTTATCAAGGATAATTCATGAAGGAGATAAGGAACACTGCCCTACCTGGTTTTAACAGTTTATGAAGATGGCGATAGAATACATGCTTTTGGGTACATCTTACATTGTAACCTAAGACAGGTAGTGTCTTTAAGAGAAGGCAACACTCTGGGGAAAATGCTATACTCTCTCTGGGTTGTCTTTCCAAATTCTGTCTTATTTCATTAATCTGATTCTAAGAAGTTTTATAGATAACAGATGCAAAAATGTCCGTGAATACTGATTTCAGTTTGGAAAATAAAATTACAATATATTCTGGATTGGTTCTGAAAATAATCTGATATATTTGTTGCCAAGTATTTCTACCTTCAAAAAAATTGTGTTTTCATTTTCCTCTATTATGGTATGCAAGATACTTTAAAACATCTTTCCTCTTTGAAGTTGTAAGGGGAAGTAAAATGTCTCTAGCATAAATTGTGGCTTCAAAGCTAAATGGCAGGTCTTACACCAAAGCTCCGCCTGAAAAACAGGAACCCACCTTAAAATAGATGAGGTTAAGACTTGTAGCACACAAGTGAGAGCAAGTGTGACTACACATCCCTAATACCATTCATTATCAGTTATCATTGATTTCATTCATGAAACAATAATCTCAGTTTGCTGTGGGAATCCACAAAATCAGAGGGTTTTGGGAAAGCTGCAAAAGGCAGGCCTCAGAGACAGTAGAACTGTGATTAAAGCTAAGCAGCAGCCATGAGATAGGTCAGCAGAAAAATTATTTAAAAAGTAGAAAAGCAAGGACAAATAGAACAATGGTCTGTGTATTAACGCTTGTCTAGAATAACTCCATAAGCTACAGAAAAGTTTATCTAGCAAGATATCAGGAAGTTTGAAGCTTAATAATGGAGCTCTGTGCATTGTGTTTTAAGGCTTACCAGTAGGTATTGTATTTGAAATAAGCAAGCATTGTTTTAACCAAAGGTACACGTGCTTATAGTGGTTGGATAGAACTACTGTTAGTAAGCTTTTGCTTTGTGTAATTGGTCAAAAAACTTATAAAGTAAGTTGTAACATTAAGTTCTTAGTCTGCTGCCTGGGATATGAGCTGGTGGCATCCTCCCATTGTCGTAACCATGTAATGAGACTGATGCTGAAAAATAAAACAGCTCAAGGCACATTCCACAGCAGTCCCGTCCCATTTGTGATTTGTACATAGCCCCTGGCTGGCAATATTTGCAATCCGAACTGCCATTTGTGGCCTGTATATCTCTTTTCTTAGTTCTCTCATGCTGCAGTATGTTGGAGAAGAGGTCTAGCCTGTTATTCTATTTATGACACAAAGAATGAGCACCTTTTGGAAGAAAAAGGAAACTAGGAAACATCTGGTGACAATTCTCCAGAGTACTTTGCTGGTCTCTAGCTATTTATGGCTGAGACTGCCTGAATCCTATCCACATTTTAGTGATCTAATAATTCTTTCTCCCCACATTCCCTGTTGTATATTTTGTTGTTGCTGGTCATTGTTTGTGTTATGTGTGCGTATGGTTTGGTTTCACTTAATTTGTTTATCATTTTGTTGACTTGGTTCTTTGGGTTTCGTTCACCTTTTGAACCTTCATGCAATTTTAGCACTTTAAACATCTTTTTGCCTGCCTGTGGCTGCTTGTTAGGTGAAGGGTACTTTTTTTTAGAAGCCTTGCCTCCCACACATCTTTGTTGTATCAGTCCATGGCAAGGATAATGAACACATGCTTAAAAAAAAATTGCACTTTTCAGGACTCAGCACGAAAAGTATACTGTGAAAAGATCTGTGTGCTGTGTGAGTGTGAATGTGCTGTGTTGTAATTGAATGACTGCTCAGGTTCAGGTTGGTTTGCTGATTTTTCTTTAATTCCACACAATTGCCATAGGCTTGGGCATGGACACTGAGACGTCATGGTGTGAGTCTGTGCAGCACCTGTCTGGGACACAGGGGATCATAGGCAGCTTGGCGTGCACTGGATTTTCAACCTATATTAAAGCATTTTACCTGCTCTGGGGACCAACACAATACAAGAAGAGTAGGAGCAGCCTTTGGGCAAAATAAAGGGCTATTTTAACTCTTAGTAGTAGCTTGTATTTCCATTTCCTTCAAAAAGAAAACCTTTTTTTCCAGGAGTTATTTTGTCTTTTCCTTTCTCTACCAGTGTGCCAGCTAAGATTAAATGCATTAATGCCTGTGGAGCATTATTTTATAAGTATCAAGTGAAGCATGTTTTTTTTTTTATCAGATTGTATATATAAGTTCACAGGCAGCTTTCTTTTAGTTTGGCTTTTTTGGTGGTGTTTTTTTAGTTGTTTTTTTGCCTTTAATGTTCTATTCTGGAAAACATATAAAAACCTGGGATTTCAAAGGAGTCTGACTTATGTTTCCAGTTTGTGTTTAGAGATATAAATGTGATTTAAGTCCTTTGGGATTCCATGGAGAGATAGAAGACGATTTTCCCAGATGTATTCAAAGGGATCATAAATGACAGGTTAATTTGCAGAATATCTGATTTAGAAATTCAAAGGCACTATTTATCCCCAGATCTAGCTTCAAAAGGAGGTAAATATGGTATAGGGAAAAATTCAAGGGTGTATAGAAAAGTTGTTTTTCTATTTATCTATTAAAAATTCTTAAGGTGAGATCTCTGGTGAAAAGTGTATTCATGAAATTATATGAAAGAGTTTTTTTAACTACAGAATTCCCAGGGGATGAATGCTACGAGTATGTGAGGACAGAAAGTCCTAGAAATAGGTTGGCTCATCCAAACAAATCATGAATGGATTATTACCAACAAGCTAAAAGTATCACAGCTTGTGTTTACTGCAAATGCATCTAGTGGGGGAAAAAAAAGAAACAAAAATGAAAAAAAAAAAAAGAAAAAACAAAACAAAACAAAACAAAAAAACCCAAAACCCAAACAAAACAAAACAACAAAAAAAAAAACCCAAAAAACCAAAATCAGCATTTGTAACCTCACTGCTTTATTTACCCTCTTCATTTTTGGTGTTGTTGATGAAAATAAAAATTTTAAGGGAAAAACTCACCACTATTATTAAAGAAATAATCTATTTGCTGCAGCCAGGGAAGGGGGGGAAAGAGCTGTTTTTATTTTAAAGGATTTTACTCCTGCCTGTCAAAGAAATATCAAAATGGGCTGAATGTTTCTGCTGGCATGTCAGTGACAGTGAAGTGATAGTACAGACACCTGCAGCCCTTCTGTATGAGCAAGAAAAGGCTGCTGCAACAAAGTCTTCTGAGGAATTTCTGAAAGCAAGCTCTGTTCCAGACAGAGCCAGGAACAAATCCAGATTAAAGAAATAAAGAACAACAAGAAAAGGATTCATTGGCATACTACAGTAGATAATCCTGCAATACAGCAAATTTGGATTAAAAAAATGCAAAATGCAAGCTCCCACATTTAGACTTCTAAATAATGTCATAAAAAATGAGCACAGAAAGAGGACAAGAATACATCTTTTTGCCAGTTGGTGTATTTTTAGGTATGCTAACGGCGTGCTGTGTAGGTTGCCCAAGTGTATTGCACCCTGAGCAGTACATATCATGCAACTAAGCAAGAGAAGAGTTGAATGTGGCTCCTCACATTGTTAGCAGTTAGCAGCCCTAAATACAGGTCAAAAATACATTAAATAGCATATATCCTTTGCAAATGTTATAAAACAATAAATAGGAAACTGTTGTGCAGTGTGTTGACTGGAATGTTTTCTGGCCCTATTGCCAGCATTTTAAGGCATATGTGGGATTAAGCTATTTTTTTTCTTTTGAGTATTGCCAAAATTTAATCTGTGGAAATGTTATGCCCATTGTGAACCATTTGGACTTAATTATGGGTGTTTGTTGGTCCTGTGGCATGCAATTATTTTTTTTTAATAGCAAGAGTTGGAGTTAAGAAATAAGCCTTTAAACAAAGGCCATATATGCTGGGATGAGTTCCATTTTGCTACTTCTCCCATCTTCTAAGCTGGGGCATCAAAATATCTCAAAACAGAGTGTGTCATGCAACAGCTGCTGAGAGGACATTTTCTCTGTCCAGATAACCTTGAGGTTTCAGTTGGGGAATTTAATCTAAAGTGCTTGTCCTTTTAGAGTAGTAGAGGGTGTGTATGAAGTCTGTTTAGATCGGCAAACACTAACTGTGTCCTTAAACTCCTAATGCAAGCACGAGACTACAGGGAATGGGTAGGAAGACACACCCCTGTCATGGGTAAGTTGTCAGCTTGGTTGCTCACTGGCGTGTACTGAGAGAGCTGCCTGTGCTTTTACAGGGGAGTTATCACACTTGCCTTCTGCCCTGTGTACATCTCACCTGTCCACAGGGAACTCATCCCACACTGCAGCCTGAAAATTCAAAGCAGGAGAGATGATTTCAGTGTAGCTCAAGTGGGGAAATAAAAGTAGTCTCGGATCTATTAGTTTTAGTTTTGCTGGGTGTTGCTTCTGTTGGAGGATTGAAGCAAACTACTGGTGAGCTGTCAGGTGTGGCTGTGCAAAGCATTCCTGTGGTTGTGATTTTCTCTGCCTCGGCAGAGAAATGAAGGACAGACACAAGAGCTGATGAAGTGTCTGTGAGATCAGGCTAGGAGAGTAGGAATTGCACTGGTAATCAAATCCAATATTGAAAATCTGATTTTAAAATTATTTTTTTATGTGAAAATAATTCCTGTGATCACAAACAGCACTATAGGAGAACAGAGAGGGCAATTTTCAGAGAAATTGACCAAGTAGACCATTTATTGTAGTTGAGTGGATTTCAAAATAATTATACAAAAATAGATTGACCTGAATTGAAACTGATTGAAATCTGATTGAAATGGTAATAATTTTGGTTTGCTTGTCTCCTCATAGTTATGCATGCAAGACTGTTCATGAGCAATTGTTTACAGTAAATGTTTCAGAGGTCACAATTCTGTAAGATTTTTATTTGTATGTACACCTCCTCCTTTTCTTCTCACCTACACTATAAATCATCATTCTGATCACAATTCTGACAAGCTGGTATAAAATTTTTTTTCTAATATCAGTAGCCATCTTCTTCCTTTAAATTCATAATTTTGTAGGCTATTATTTAATTTTTGTTCACACAATCCATGATAATAAAGGATGACAGGGAGGAATGACACTCTTTCTTAACTTCTGCGAAATCCAGAATATTTGGCTGAACATTAGGGGCTGGCATTTTTCAGTGACACCCATCAGGTGACTTGATGGCTGTCGCTCATCCACAAAGTATAAGTGTCCACCTGGCTGCTGGTTTTCTGGGAAAAAAATTGGAGCAGGTGTTTGGAATGCAGATTTCACACTAAAAGCCAAATCTCTTTCCTTGTGAATGGCTTGGCAATGAGCAAGTTGCAGATGTAACAGGAGTGGGCATCACAGGTCTGCAGGCACAACTCCTCCCGAGCCTGCACAGCCTGGCACAGATTCAAGTACTGCCTCTCCTCTCAGGCAGGGGAGGGGAGTCCAAAATTGAGATTCATCTCTCCCTGCTGTTGAGGTTGGACCGGTTTGCAAAAACAGCGGTGAGATGCTTCACTGCAGTTAGCCAGGCTTATCGTGCTGAACAAAATCACATCTCCTGATAATACTACAGCTCAGATGACTCAGAGAGGCTGTGAATGCTGAAAATGTGGGACCATAATACAGCAAATAATTCTGGTCAGCACACAGCACACCATGTTCTAATAAATGTTACCTAGTACACAGTATCTCCATCCATGTATATATGGAGAAAGACAGCTCAGAAAGCACAAGCTTTTTGGCTGCAAACATGAGATTATTGAATAATCATCTCTTCCAGATAAGCCCTGTCACATTAAGAAGTAATGAGCTCGTGTTGGCTGCCTGTCCACTAAACGTACAAGGCAAGCAGTTCATACCCTCATATTTGCAGAATGAATTATGCACATGTATATATATACATATGTATATATACATATATATGTGTGTGTGTTTGTATTTATTACTCCCAATTATGCAGTCAAAACCACACACACTTGGAAAAAGAATTTTGAAACTAAAGATGTCAGTGTTTTCCTTAAAAATAAATATTTTTGTCACATGAAATAGGATGAGATTGTATTTGACTGAAATTAAGGTTGGGCCAAACAGAGGGGGTTTCTAAGACCTCAGGAAGGCACGTCAGGAGTAGATCTCAAATGCTTATTTCTCAAACATGTTAGTCATTGACCAAGTAGGTAAAATGTGAAATGCAACTAAGCAGGTAAGTTCACAATGGCTTGGCATGTCTAAAGAGGAAGCAGACCTTTCTGATTTTGACCTAGAAAATGAACATTTCTTAAATGATCTTCTCTTCTGCAGTTAATAATTTCAAGCTCTCCAGAGACCCTCTGACGTCCTCCTAGATCTTCATGTTGCATCCAGTCAAGGAATAAAAGCTACACATGAATGAACAGACATCATTAGCCAACACTGTTCCCATATTATCTTTCAGAAATATTTAAAATGCTAAATGCTCTCACTGTTTATAATCAATGTACATGCTAACAACTCCACAAATATGCCCATATCAAATAAGTCAAATAAACTGAGATCCATTTGCAAAAAGAAGAGTACATCCATATATTGGTGGAACAATTGCTTGATTATGCAAACTGCATTCATCACTTTTGTTAAATGAGTTATCCCTTTATGTAGATCTGAATCAGCTGGGTTTATTTTGTTTGTTTGGGTTTTTTCTTATATAGAAGGAAAATATATTACAGTTTGCTTTCAAGACAAGCTGAACCTTGCAGACTTAAGTCAAAACCATGGATCCTGCTGGTTTTGTAATGTAATTGTAATATCTTGTGTGAAACTTGAGAATTGGATCCTAGTATAGATATAAATTAAAAACGACTCACAATAACCGATTTGAGACAAGCCTGCTACACTTTTCCCAAATGTTACTGTAAGTAATTTTTTTTTAACACAGTGAACCTTGTACTGGCATGATTGCTGTATTTCTGCTTTCCAGCCTTGCCTAGCATCTCATTTGGAAGGGCAATATAAGTATTTGTTTTCCTCTTTTCTTTGAGATAGGAACACAATTATTTCTTTTTTTCTTGCCAGATTAAGAAAATAATCAGAACTCTTTCGAGCTAGGAGTGATAAGACAAAAAGAAAAAAAGAGAGATGTTGCTTGGGTTTTTTTTAACAACAATTATTAATCTTGGACTGATAGTGTGCTTTTTGACATTTCCCTCACTGTCTACACATTATAATTATCTTTCCCTCCTGCATTTTCCCCCTGCCTTTCTCCTTCCATCCCCATCTCCACTCCCATAATACAGAAAATACCTTCTACACTTAGCTTTTCAGGTTTTCATTTGGCATTTTGTATAATAAGATTAGATTTCATAGTCTACACAGGGTAAGCCTACAGGTATATACTGATAAAGAATGGTTCAACTAGGGAGCGTGTATTTGCTCTCTTCTTTCCTCTCTGTTTGCAACAAGCAAACTAAGTATACAATTTAGCCCTATAATAAAAATAATATTTACTTATTTTGGGAAACGTTAATGTACTGTAATATGCATATATGTATTTATAATATATAGATATTCTAAATTATAATTAAATACTTAATTTTAAGAATTCTTAGATATTTAAGCTGTTTTAAAATATCCCTAACAATTAAAAAAAAAAGTAACCAACAATTCTTCAAGGATTTTATACATGTAAATAATATAGTTAATTCAAATCCTTATTGGTCATACAGTCCTAGTGAAGGAAACAGAGCTGTAATAGCTAAAGAGAAATAGAACTTTTCAAAATAGACTATGGCTGAAATTTTTCAATATGCTGGCAAAAGAACATTAAGAAGGGCTAAGAAAATTCCTATTTTGTCTGTCAGAGTAGATTTTTTGTAAGTTATGCTTCCCACTACAGTCATCAAGACATCACTGTTTCATTTTACATGCCTTCAGCCTGCATGATATCACCTTATATGGGTTATTTTTTCAGTTTACATATAATAAAACAAATTTACTTCTTTTTTTCTATTAAAAAAAGGTTACTAACTATTTTTTGTGTCTCTCTGATTGTCTATCTCCTTCAAATACTTTTTGAGTGTTTTGTATAATTGCCATGTATGAAAGAACTTTGGGTCAAGCATGATGATTTAATTTAATTTAATTTAATACAAAAAATCCTGAATAGTCTTTCACCAAAAAGCCTGAACCAGTATCCTCATGAAAATAGGAGCATGTAACTTCCACTCACTTCAGAACACTGATATCACATTTATTTCTAATTATGCAACACATCCTTCAATCTGTGTCTTCTTCCCTGTAAGAAATGAGTCTTTCATGTTTAGCTCCTTGACACATCAGATGCTGAGACCATTTCAAAGCATGAAACTTTGACACTGTATATAGACTCACAATCTTATATTACCTTAATAAATTAATGTATAATGTTTTAAATCTACTGAAAATGTCAGATTATGTGTCTCTGGGGTGAAAGTTTAGTGTTGATCTACATAAGTACTAACTATAACCTTGTATGACTTTTACATGTACACCATGAAATTTAAAGCAAACAAGTTGATTTAGATGAATGCTCTTGTCAAAGATACCAGAACATAAGTGACTAAGGACAACTTAAGCATATTCCTGAATATAATTTAGAATATAATAAAATATTTCAGTTGAAATGGCACAATGATCATCTAGTCCAACTGTCTTAGCACTTCATGGTTATCCAAAAGTTAAAGCATGTAATTTAACCATTATCCAAACACTTTTTCAACACTGGCAAACTTGGGGTATTCACCACCTCTCTAACAAACCTGCTCCATGGTTTGACCACCCTTTCAGTAAAGAAATGTTTTCTTGTGTCCAGCCTAAGCCTCCACTGGCACACTTTGAACCATATCCACACATTCTGTAACTGGATACTAGGGAGGAGACCTCAGCACCTCCCTCTCACCTTTACCTCCCAAGAAGCTGCAGAGATCAATGAAGTCATCCCTTAGCTCATTTCTTCCAAACTAGACAAGCCCAGAGACCTTATCTGCTCCTCATAGGGCATTCTTTTCAACTTTTTTACCAACCTTGTTGCTTTCCTCAGGACCAATTCAAGCACTTCCACATCTTAAACTGTGGGACCCAGACTTGCATACATTACTCAAGATGAGGATGTACCACAGCTGAATAGAAAGGGATAATCAACTTTGTTGACCAGCTGATTACATTGAATTTGATAAGACAAGAAGTAATCAAGACATCACTGTTTCATTTTGCATGCCTTCAGCCTGCACGATATCACCTTATATGGGTTAATTTTTCAGTTTTTAATTTTTCAGTCTATCTCTTTCAGAACCACTGGCTGGTATCTTTCAACTGAGAAAGAGGCTGTGTACTCTAGAAAGAGGTGTATATAGAGGTTTAAGTGTTTGTGTTGTTGCTGTTATAATCGGTACATTTGAATTTCTTGTGAGTTGCATGACAGCATTGGAAAGAGTCTAGGAAGAATTACACCGTGTGGAGTTATAATTCATAACTGAGATCTTTTCTTAAAAGAACAATAGAATCCACTCCTTATTCCAAAAATGTAAATTTTATTTCACAAGTGCAAACAAATCACAGAGCACTCCCACTGGCATTCAGTGACAATAGACATGCTTTAACTACTGAAGGTTCTGCTGCTGGTTCAAGCAGATAGGAAATATTTTACAGCATTTGCATTTTTCTCAATTTTTCACTTTACCAGCATTCAGCAATGCTCTCATGAAAGAAGTTGAGATCAGTCAGTTTGCATGTCTTTTGCCCGCATAGCTCCCAGACATGACTTTGTTTACAAATATATTTTCATAGTGCTAAAAATAAAGGCACATTTATCACTTTGTGGTACCTTGCTAGAGCAAGGATATGATTTTAACAGTGTTCTTAAAGGGGCTAGCTGGTGTTCAGTTTTGGTATACACTCAAAATTTTGATGCATGGCCAGAAACAATGCAAAATCAATTAATCCATAAAAATTATTAAATTGGCACTAACAAAAGAAAAAATTATTTATGTTCTGCTGCCTGTGCCATTGAAATATGCTGGTTAATTCTTGATAATATCCTTTGTGGTCCACTTCTTCCCCTTCTTTCCTGCTTGATATACAGGCTTTTTAATCTGGCTTTGTTTTTCCCCCAGACAACTTGAATATCTCATTTCCAGATTACTTGGTTGGCTTTCAGTGCTGTGCCTATGCCACTTGATGTACATCTTTCACTTTTATGTTGGCTTTCAGTGCTGTGCCTATGCCACTTGACGTACATCTTTCACTTTCATATGTGTGAAAGCTGATGCTTTGGTAAAGAGAACTTGTGAGTTAGGCTATGCTGTCCTATGTTCTGAGAGTGGATTTAAGACCAGAGTAGTATTTTGCCCTTCATGTGCTCCACTAAGCACATGGGGAAGGGCAATCCAAGTGCTGCTGAGCTACCCTCTGCTCCCAAGGGAATACCAGCTCTCTGAGCATACCCACCAACCCAGCCACTGCCAGGCACTAAGGATGCTGCCACACACCTTGAGACAAACTGCTTATAGGCATCCTGGAAGATTTTTGAAGACTTAACTGTAGACCTTTTAGCAATCCCTAGGATTTCTCGTCTTGCATTGAGACTCCATCATGCTAGTAAACAATGTGGTTAGAAAATAAATTAAGGGGTCTGTCCTGAGGTTAGCTCCTCTAATAATAAACTTAAGCTAATTTTGAAATTTCCACTGGGACATGTAAGAAGGTTTTCATATCATCAGAACTCAACATTTAAAACTTGACTGAGGTTCATTTGTTCCAGACTGGCCATGTCAAAGTTTAAAATTCATTAAGAATTTAACTGTTGCTACTTTTACACCTAAGTCAATACAAGAAAAAAAATTAAAAGCAGACACTGTTTTTATTTCTTTCATTAAGTATTTTGTGTATCTATATATTATTTTTATTTATTTGTAATGTCCTGTTACAGTAAAATAATCTTTTTGAATTAAACATTTTGCATTTCTGGGAGTGATATTTTTCTCATTTGATTCCCATCTCATTCTTGTGATCAAGAGTGCTCAAGATATCATGGGATTCCACAGTGGAGATTAAGTACTGGAATACACCATACTATTAGCCACTGACAATGTGCCAAAAGTGCCTGCTGACTTTTAGAACAAACTTCCTAAAAGATAAAAGTTTTTACTTGGGTGGAGAGGAGTCTAACATGGTTCACAGGCCCCTCTTCCTGAACTGTTTCCTGTCACGCTGGCAAGAATCACAGAGTTTTCAATACCAGAAACATTTTTTACTTTAACAAAAAGACATTTCTAGCCTTCATGGTAGTAGGAAAAACTTGAAAATATGGATCCAAAAAGAATGAACTTTTGAGAACACATGACAAAGAAGCTAAGAATTATTTTGAAAATATTATTGTAAAATTCGATGTAATCACACCTCTTTGAATGAGATGTGAATGAACTAATGAATACATACAATTAATTCATTGAATCATAGAATATATCATTGGAACAGAGCCATAAAAGATCAAATTACATCAATTTCAAGTCCAAAGATAGGTAGGGTCTTGCTCTAGACCAACCAAAATGCCCACTATGTTTAATGTGGTATTTTCCTGGGAACAAAAAAAAGATTGCATATACTTCAGCATATATTATATTGTGTTTGGCTACAGGCTTCTTTCATGTTTCACTTTGTACACAGGCATTCATATATTATATATATTTAATGCTTATTTAAATTTTCAATAAATCCACTCAATACCAACTAACAGTATCTATAAAAGATCTTCTTTTACCAACAATACACATTCTGTTACAAAAATATAAAATTAGAATAAATAATTATTAAAATGAAAATATAAGAGCAGAGTAGTAGCAAATGTACAAGTATGATATTCAAAAGCCTCAGGATCTTTTTATTCTCTTTATATTTTATTCTTTCTTCTTTCCTTTTTGATAAATGGAAAGAAATCTCAACTGTAAATATGTTTTTCTTTCTTTTTGTTTTTGGGGTTATTTGTCTGCTTTTGTGATTTGCTTGAGTTTCAGGGTTTTTTGCATTACTGAGAAAAGATTTTAGGGAAGATAATATGTCCTGCTCTTCTATGCATTCCTAACAGATGGGCTGATTGTGGTGGCTCCTTGTATATTCATATGCTTGGTAAACCAAGCATATACATCTGAAAGATCACAGTTAACAGAGGGAAAAATTATTAAGGTATGTGTCATTTGACTGATTTTAGACATTTCCTTTAGTGTGAGATGAACTTGCCTTGTAAATATCTGTCTCTTTATACTAGCAATAACAAAGCTTGAGATCATGAACATGAATAAAAACTGTGAAATGAGAAAATAGTCATGTTTAAATAAGTAGATATTTCATCCCATTGTAGGAATCTATTTTTGAGATACTTGGCCTTTCTGCCTGTGGAGCACAATAGTGATATTAGTGTAAGTGCTATTAAGAAAGATGGGAGTGCTCTTTAAAAGGGATATATATATAAAAATTAAATTCAAATTATACTGACTTTAAAATATTTTTTCATTAGTATGATATTTTAAAATTGTCTGTATATCCCTTTGAGATTTTTAAATATGAACTATGTTTAATTATATTTTTGAATGTATGCTGAATCTATATAAACTTATAGTTGATAAATTATTAACTATACAGTTTTAGTTTAATAACAGAAATCACTTAAGTGCTTTGTCTTCTTAAAGACAGTGAGAGATATTTCAGTCTTTTCTTATGCTTTACACTTGACTTCTTTTGTTATGATAATTGGATTGATGCTTAATTGTGATATGTATAATTTATATTACTTTTATTTTACTAATCAGTTCCTAATCCTAATCTTTTTTTTTCTTTTTTTTTTTTTTTCAATTTAAATAGCTATTGAGTTATGTAAAAGTTACCTAAATCAGTGTTTGCAAATTACTCTGGGAACTGGTGTCATTGTTTGACAATGGATTAAATGTTTATATCAGATTCTATATCTCAGCCTCTCCTTTTTTTCTAACTATGACTTTCTATTCCTTCTCCCATATGTTCTCTTCAGTGGATGATTTTGTTTATAATATTTATTAATTTTTTTCTTAGTTATAAATATTCAACACTCACAAACCACAATCAGCAGTTTCTCTCACTTTTTTCTCATTTGCATCTTCATATAGATTTAGTTAATGAATTTCTGCTTTTTGTCCCCTCATACTGAGAGGTAAAAACATTTCAAGGTTGAAAGTACTTGTGAAAACCCAAAGGTATGTTCATATCAGAGAAATAACATCTGCTTATCTCCTTTTTATGTTGCTGAATATCAGTGGAAATTGTAGTGTTAATTCTGCAGCATGAAGAAATTCACTCTTCATTTTTGATCATATCAGATGTCACTAACTAAAGATCTCACAGAAATGTTGCTTGTTTCTTAGCCAAGCATTCTGTTTTCCCAGGAGACTGTAGCAGGTATTTCTGAATGTAGGGCACTGGCTAGGCAGAGGATGATTGGGCTGATGCCATTCCCCTATGTTATTCCCTGGAATTAAGTGGATTAAAGCTGTTGGAAATATATCTTTGGGTGCAGCAGTTATATAGGACATTTCTGGAAACAGAAGTTGTTAGATTCCCACAATAATTTTCCTACCAAGTGTTTGCATTGAAATCAAGAAATCAATCAGGTCAGTAAAGTTAATAAGGGACATCTGCAGGGCAAAAAAGTCTTGATTACCTGTGTTGATATGGACTACACTTAAACTCAGGAGTTTTTTCTATGATTATGGAGTTAAAGTAACTATGGAGTTGCAATTTCTTTAAAGAAAACATTAACAAATTTCTGCTATTGCAACTGTATGTGAAACTCTGGTATTTAGATAAAAAACTGATATCTTTGAACCTGAAAAAATAAACTGGTACATTATTGACCGAGCCATGCTTGCAGAAGGGACAAGAGATCCAGGTGGCCAAAAACCCAGGGCACTGTTGGGATTGCATTGAATTTTCATTCTACTAGCAGTATGGAGTGCACTTCATAAGCCTTCTTGAGCTACATGTCAGCAGGCATGTACAACATTGCACATTTATTGGCAGGATCAGAAACCTGGATCCTAGTATTCCATAAATGTAACCACACAGCAAGTCTTTTTTTACAATCTAATAATCTCAAAAATAGGAACCTGAACACAGACAAGCAACAAAAAAAAGCTTCTATACAAGTAAGTAACAACTAATAACAGACCTCTGAAAACCTAGGAATATAATAATTTTCAGATTTCCTATTGCTAACATGGATAGCTTCCCACGGGTTTCATAGCTTGGCAAAAAGGTGCTTATAAAGTTTGAACAACCTAGGAATATCTGTAGGATACAAAATATACATTCCACAGATCTTTGCTCAGTTTCTTCTTTATTCTGTTTTTTTTAATATGATGCAATAATGCCTTCTTGGGCATCTGATTGAATTGTTAATATGAGGTAATATTTCAATTAACCAATACATTAAGCTCTCTAAACCAATTACGATATTTCATGAAAAAGCAAATAATTGGGTTGAAATCACACAGTTTATTTTTGAAATTAAAATCAGACAAATGAGCAAGTGTTATTAAAAACTTTCAGCTGTGTGCTAATCTAAGTGTTTAACTGCCTGTAGAGCAGCAGTGCAATCTACACTGCAATCTGTTACTGAACATGGTGCTATTAAAAAAAATACAAGAAATGTTACAGAGAGCTGCAATTATGAAAGTTAAATCAGAATGATGCTATTCTAAAGAGTAATCTTTTAAATGGATATAATTTTAAGGGATTGTGTATTATATAACCAATATCTGCAAAAGGCTTCAATGTAAATATTTAAATACATTTTCAAGTCAAAAATGCACCCATGTGAACATATTTTCCCTCTGTTTTTGTTTCAAGGATGAACTCTGTGTACTTCTTGACATCTAATCAAGAAGAAATTCCTGAAGCAAATTTTCTGCAGCGTGTGACTTTCCATTTCCCCTTGACTGCTCACACAAACCTAATAGAAAATTAATGCCTTTCCTCCTCTGTCTGGGGTTTGCTTGCAATTAGGCACCATACCTAAAAAAGTAGAAGAGAGCTAGCAGATAGTAAAATGGACAGCATAAATGAATATAACATACAACCCTTTAATCTTTATTCTCATTTGGTCTTTGAATCTAACTACATACATGGGTTATTTTCATTTGAAATATATTGAACAAAAATTTTTTTAAAGAAAACCAAGTAAAATCAATCCATCGGATTTTGCTTTACTCTCCAACTTAGGAGGGATATTTTGTCAAATCATTCCTTAATTTTATACTTCAGCAGACGGAGAGAGCACAATGATTTGAAATGTTTTCTTCAGAGGGAATATAGAAATGGCATATTGACAACATATTATTTTTGCTTTTTAGTGGTGCTTGTTATTTATTTGGGTTATGAGAACAGAGACATGGAACAAAGTAAATTTTATCTTCCTAGAAACCATAATGTATATTTATTTTCCTCTGAATGAGCTGACTAACAATTTCAATATGTAATGGAAAATGCACAGACATACTTAAGCTGGTTTTCCACTAACTGGCCCAATAACCCAGAGCAGTATGTACATGACAGCACAAAACTTGATGGGGACAAGATACATCCTAATGATGTTTTTTTCATCTCATGTTGAGTTTTCTGGTCTTTCAGCTACTTTGCTATTGTTGTCCATACTAGACCGTTGAAAGGCAATCTGCAATTTGACAACAAAAGTTAAAATCATGCTATGACAGGGAGGTAGATTTACCCTCCACCATGCTGTTCATTGTGTATAGCTGCAATCACCAAGCTGTACACAAACAGTGGACAATATTTGGACCTTCATGAAACCAAGTGGATTGGTTTTACAGCTTAGACTTCCTCTCTTCTTTTTTTCTTTTTTTTTTTTTTTCTCATTTAAATAGACTATCATCACACAATGGGAACTTCTGCTGTTTGGTTACAGCGCAGACCTCCAGTGAAATTACCTCAGGAGAGAGGTACGGTAATCCAAGAAAGTCCAGCTCACCTTCTGATGAAAAACATTAGAGTGCTTATTTATGGCATAAAATCAGCATGTTCTCTGCTAAGGTTGACCACAAATTCTGTTCATTTCCTGGATTACCTTAATAAAATAATAAATAAGATAGCTTGAAATGCAGTTGGACCTTCTTTGTGTTACGAAGCCTCTCTTCTCTTAACTGTCTTTCTGGGTTGTTTTACTGTAAGCAACAGAAAGGCTTGGGTTTTTTCTAAAATAATTTTTGTGCTCACAATTTTATTTTCTCTCTTCACACTAGATTCCCCCAAACACTTCCCTTAATACTATTGCCAGATGAAGAAAGACGGAAGAAGGTAAGGTTTATGAGGGAAATCTTCATCCTGTCTTATAGCATGAAAATATTCTGCAGGAAACCATCAGATTCTTCTGAAATATTAGGTTTTTCCTATCTGATGCTGAATTATCCTCACAATATAATGGCTCCATTCTTTGAGACACTTAAATATGAAAGGATTGGAGTGTAGCATCCAGATGATTATTTTAATCCCCTGGGTCACAGGAAGACCAACTGCTTTACTTCAGATATTAACAGGATCAAGGAAGAAACTGAAAGCTCAACTCCCAAACCCCAGACTAATCCCCCAAACACTGAAATGTTCCATCTTCGTGTGTAAGAGCCTAGCATAAGTAGATTGTACCAATGGACAAAAAAGGACTGAAATACTCTGAGGATTTTGTAAGGGAGAACCTGTTAATGGATTGACATGTAGGCTCCTAGATGCCCAGGAGCCTTCTCATGGGTATCTAGCTCATGAACTCAGCTGGAATCAGGTGCAATGTAAAAGCAGTAAAAGAGCAAATAAAAATTAAACAAACTTAAAAACAAATAAAATAAAATATAATTTTAAAAGTTGAGACAAAGGGATACAAGCCAAAATGGAGCTTTGTACAGAATTAGAAACTGTTTCTCTGCTGTCTGAACACAGAAACTAGAAATTTCTGCTGTTCATATCACTTATATCCAAGTTAGTTTTGCAGGTACACTGTTATAGGAACCTAGGTTCATCACATCTTAGCTGCTATACCAATAAAAGGCAATGATTCTATATTTTTAGATTTTTAATAATTTTAAAATTACCTCATAAAAATAATTTAATTCTCTGGGATATATCACCTTTGACATGCACAAACTGTTCTGAATCCTTAAACTATGCCCATCTCTGTCAGCCTTTAGATAAAGCTTTTAACTTACTGCTTTTTGATAGCTGTATTTTTTATAAATATTTCTTACTCTATTCTTTTTAATTTTCAAAAACTGACTTTGCAAGCAATTCCTTTGTCATTCTTGTTGTTCTATTTCTTTATATTCTCAATAACCCTCAGATGTATACAGATTGGCATTTGGATTCACATGGTGGCTGAATTTGTTTGTTGATTAAATTTCAGCTGCTCACTCACTCAGAATTACTTTTAGTTTTTCAGTCATGTTTGGAGCCAAACCATTGTGCTTGTTTATTATACCATTCCAGACTAGCAGAAGACTTTTATTGTTTTGGAAACTCACTTAAAACAATAAAAGCACAATCTGGACATCATTCTGCTATTTTCTTCTTGAGAATACCTGTTGCTTCAATAAAAATCAGTGAGTGAAATACAGGCATATCACTTAAGCTGCCTTCTCTGAATATTTATTCAAAATTGGCTTGCTGCTATGGCATGAATAAGTGAACATTCTCGGAATCTGTTGTTACTTGAGGCAGATGGTAGTAGCATCAAAGCCCAGAAGACTTCCAACTGCTGTCATGACTATAATCACCTCTCAGCCAAACAAATATTTAGGAAGAGTTTGAAAGATGTGCATGTTTAGTACAGTGTGAGGAAGAGAGTGAGAAAGTAGGTTATAGAAAACTCAAACTCATTGAATCCCTGGGCAGTAGGTTAACAGAGCTTTGACTGAACGTGTTAACTGTTTCCAATGAGGTATGCAGAGCACTAATCCAAAGAGATAAGATAGAAGAGCAAATTGTTATTCCCTTCCAGATGGGAAAAGACCAAACATTGGTTTTGTTACTCTGAAAATGGCTTTGCAGCAGATGAACATTTCAATTCTAAAGTGTCAAAGATGCTACTGAGTGAAATGTTGCTATTCATAGCAAGAATTTAGTTTTGCTTGCTACCATGTTTACATCCATTTACTTCAGGTTGTTCTCAGTTTTGCTCTGCACTTCATGAACTGGGGAGGTGGTAGGACAGTGGTGGTATTAAAATGCCTAACACTGGAATGCTTAAAAGTTTATACTCTCATATTCAGTTAAGTAAACCTCTCTAGGGAAAGATTCACAGCACCTGATTTACACAGCAGTTGTGATATACAAAAGAATCCTAGATTCAACTCTATGTATTATCCTAATCTTCTAAAGAAATATGTTTTATTGTCATTAAAGGAAAAAGTTGGAAGTATGCAGAAAACCCTCCCCTTGACCCCTTCCACATGACCCTTTCCATGTTTGAATTCTATGGGGATAATAATTCTTTGTCCTTTTCCAGGACAGCAGTTGAGTATCAGTTTTTCAGATAACAGAAAAAGTGTTTGAGCAGAATTAAATAAAGATTGGTGTCAGAAATTTACAACTGTGATAGGCCAGAAGATACATGGAGGATTCTAATGGAAGGGTTGAAATTTAAAACTTATATATTACTTTCAGGCATAGACCTGAACAAATTCAGATACACTTTAAAAAATGTCATTAATAATAATCCTCTAGAAAGCTAGACATTAGACAGACAGAAAAGCAACTTGCTTTTTGCTAAGACTAGCTGAGTGAAGTAATCAGTTTACAAATCTCTGTGCAGAAGGCCTCATAAGACTTTTCTTTTTTTTCTTTTTCTTGTGACATTTATCTGTGAGTAATTGTGCAGTTAAGCTCAAACCAGAATGGCTTAGTTGCATTTTGGATTTCTTATTCCTGCTTCATGGCAGCTGATCTGAATAGTCCTTCCATAAGCTAATTTTCCAGACCTTTATTCCCTATTTCATTATTTAAATCTTTAATACTCCAAATATCACATCCCTGGATTTCTTTGATAAACAAATTTATGTCCAGACTCCTTCATACTCCTCTGCTTCATAAATCATAACAATTGATAACAATGAAAATGATAAAATGGAAAATTGACAACTTCTGCACATTCTGTAACCATCTGATCCCCATATATTCTTCCTCCCCATTACACATATTCTGCCATGACCATTCCAACATATTTTTTAGTGTAATTGGGAAAATAATAGTTCACCTCAATGTTCCCAGACAATGAGGACTTTTGGAGAGAGGAACAAATTTGTACTCAAATATTTGACAAAGGATTTTATATCAAAACTTTCAGAGGTGATAGGAAGGAGTGGACTGTCACACTTCTAGGACTGAAACTCATGACACATTCTCATTTCCCTCTACTTAAAAGGGCATTTCACTTAACTTCCTTGGGAGAGCACAATAGGCAAAATTCTGGTGCATCCCTGGTGCTGATGCAATCATTCCCTTCATTTCCCAAGGAATAAGTCTTGCATCACAAATCCTTATCATCACAGGAAATGTAGCAAGCTGTTTTAAAACCAAAGTCATCATGCACAACCCAAATGCCACAGATTTGATAGCACTGGATTGCCCATTATAAGCCATGGCTGAAATGAGTTCTCTCCCTGGTGCTGTTTTGCACAAAGTATGAGTCCATTCCCATCAGCCATTACTCTCTCCACTCATCCAGATCATATCCTATATCTTCCATTTATCCATCATCAGCTAAAATTTCAGGGATTTTACCAGTCACTAACCCTATCTCAAGTCTTCTTAGGATATCTTCTCTTATGCAGACCTCAAGGGTATGAAACTCTGCATTTCATACAGTGTGAGGAAATTTCAGAAGTTGCATTACCATGGTCTTTTGGAATATGTCAATGCCAACAGTTTGTGGTCTGGGCTGAATCCATGTGCGCATGGCATGTGTACTTCATTTCTTGTAGTAGTGGTGGTATTAGAGCGCAGGGGAATGAACTGGTGAAGTCTCTTTCCAGAGAAGGTTTACCCTCAGAAGAGAAAGCACCCCTCAGGGACATCTCACAGTCCAGTAGGGATGACTTTCTACAAAGCTATGGGAAAGGATCAGTAAATAACAGGAAGAAATGAGACCTAGACTCCATATTTGGCCACTCAATCAGTTCCTCAGGTTTAACAAATATTGTGAAAATATATATTGCGTACTATTTATTGATTCAGATGTCTTCTCTTTGGTTATGTACCAATGCATATGTCCTTAGTGAATATAGGAAAAGAGAAAGGAGCAAAAAAATCCCACTTTCTTCTCCTTTCCCTTTTAAAGTGCTTTCAGGAGCACTTTATATTTTATAACCTTTCTGTGGTCAAGGCTAGGCAAATACTCCTAGCTTTCTGACCTTTCTGCAAAAGTAGATTTAGAAAACTTGCAGAGTGCTCATATGTTCTCTTGGTTTTTTTTAAAGCATTGTGATTTCCTACAAAGTTTATGGCAAATAGTAAACATGATTGTATACCACATAGATGAATATTTTTCTGCTATATAAAGTTCATATTTCATACACGGAACACAGGGATTATAAATGCATAATGATTATTGTTACTTCTGAACATTACTGTGGTTGCAGAAAGCACTTTATTATCAACTTTTACTATAATGTTTGGAGACCTTCACCATTCCAGTAAAGTAAAATTAAAGTAAACAAACCCTTCCTTTTAAACTAAAGTGATTTCTGTTGAAATATTTGTAAATAGCAGAACTAAAAAAAGATCACCATCAGAAAACATCGTTTATTCAAGCTTTAATATTTCCTGGTTCTTGCAGTTGCAGCCTTTCTATTTTCAAGAATTATTTCACAAGGATTTTTTCACTGGATTCAAAGTATTTCATTATTAAATTTTCTCTGATTCTTCAGAAACATCTTCAACAATGGTTACATAAATTTGAGACACTGAGCATGGATGAATTATTATTTTTGTTTAATGATTGCTTCATTTAATGATTATGTTGCTTTTTCTTTAAATAACACTATACTCCTTAATAGTGAATATTTTGCTTAATTACTTACCCTTGCCTTTTCTTTTAATTAATGCAATTTGTAAAGATTGGATTGAGTTCTCTATAAAAGTTTCCATGTTTTCTCTTTTTGACTAAAGAATATCAAATGACCAAATATGTCAATGTTCAATAATAGTACAGAGATGGTATCTTTGGTTATGTTGTCTGTTGTTAACATGGCGAAAGTTTGGAATTGCATAAAAACAGTTATGCTGCAAGGATACCTGTAATCAGTCTTATTTCTCCCATCTTTATTTTACTTTCCTAATCCTTCCACATTCCTGAAGTTCTTCAAATTCAGTGAAAATATAATATTATTATTTATGCACTTAAAGGTTATATTTCTGAGGCATAATTTCTAAGGCTATATCCCATTTTTTTTCTTGGATAGGAAACTATTTCCTGATGGCACAGCCTCCTTCCTTTCCTTCCATCTTCTTGCTGATCCATGTGTCTTCTAGCATCACCTCTGCTATACCGATGAAATCATTCTTTTTCTCTTTTAAACAGAAATTCAGTGTATAGCAGATGACACAAAGTGACAATTGGAGCATTAATGCTGGATGAATTTAGTGTTATGCCTTCTGTATTGAAGTGTGAGCTAGATATATGTACAGCTCCATCTCCCCCTCACATATTTAAATAATTAAATTACATCTACAAAACTAGCAAAGAAACTTCTGTTTTAGTTTCAGTTGCAAGTAAGTTGGCAGCTTACCCTTTTATGTCCTCATGTTCCTAAGTTAGTAAGTAAAATATTGAATCCTATGTGAAAATAGTATTTAATATTTATTTGTCCATGATGGTATCTGGCAGAAATATTGATTTTTCAACAGGAGGGAAAGGGCACATAAGAAATCAAAATGAGGATTGTTACTTCTAATTCAATTTACATAGGCAAAGGAGTATTTCTACAACAGTTGAACTCTAGAGTTTTAATTTTCCTAACTCTCTTAACTTCCATTTCCAGTGTGTAATCAACAGAGCTCAAGTGAGTGGCAAACACTCAGGACCTCTCTTAAATAAGCCAGTATTGATTTTCTATGAGATTAAAGAAAATTCAGATTTAAAAAACAAGGCAAAGCAATCAAAGGCAAAGCCTATATGATCAGGTGGTCTCAGATTGTCTCATAACCTTAGAAAGGTTTGATTTGCCTTTTTTTTTTTTTTTTTTTTGGGTGAGGTTTTTTTCTTTTTGCAAACAGGATAAAAAGGCTTTGGCCCTCAAAAGTTTAACACTCAGCCCTCAGTCAAAATAACAATCAAGATTTTTGCCTAAACATATTGTTTCACTGTAAGCTGAAAATATCAAAAGATCAAGTTCTTAACTGGGATTTATAACATCTCTACTATCTTCAAAGACACTTGGTGAAGTCAACCTGAATTAAATTGGAGGGTGAATTGAAAATTCATTGGTTAACTGCACTAAACTTTTGCGAGGACACAGATTTGATTTATCTTTATTAAGTCCCTAAGTTCTGAAATAATGGAATAAAACTGTTAAATTAATCAGGTGTGCCATTCTGATTGATTTTCCTAAGTGTTCAGGAAAGAGAAGTGCTCACTTAGAGAGGAGAAAAGATTCCTCTACAGTTTTTAAATTCTTCTGTGTCTGGGACCTCATTGGCAGCTATACTTTGCTCTTTTTTTACAGGTTAATGAACATGTGATGTTACAAAACCTTTTACCTCTGATTCTAAACAGAGAAAGCTATGAAACTGTGCTTTTAATACAGTTTACACACAAAAATTGGTTTTTGTGTATTTACTTGCAGCACATAAGCGAAATCTGAACCTTATTGGCTTTTAAAGATAAAATCATAGGAAGCTTCCAAGCTTTAGCTGAGGTATATTTCTTTTTTGCAGGCCTTTGTAAATCAAATTACTTCTTTTGCATGCTGTGTTGTCAGCTACTAAGCTGCCACCTGAAATATTCTGTGACATAAGATGAAATTTATTTTAAATTTCTTTAACTATGTTTCTGTTCTTTTTTTTGTTTTTCAAACATGCTGTTTTGGTTTAGCAAATCTATTGGGGGTTATCTCCTCAGTAACAAGGTATTTTGTACCACAGAATTATAGAGACAACTGCTATGCAGACAAAAATATTTTAGAGCATCAAAAATCCTTTAGAGTTGACTGTTCTTTGATTAGGTCTAAATTTTAAATGTATTTCCCTTGCAAAGGGAAATAGCATGTTATGTTGTATTAAGAGACTAAAATCAAGCTACGTGAAAATGATTCATTCTTGCCAGGCACTATCTACAGACAGCTAGTCAGTTAGCCTGAGCAAATAAGATAGGTACATCCAAACATGCACATGATTGCTGCAAACTGACAAAATTACTAGAGGAAAAGAAAAACTAGTCTAAATATACTATTAGGTTAAACTTTACATTTTTTTGTAACTTTTTACAGTTTGTGATTTTTACCAAATGCTAACGTTCTCCTACCAGTTGCATACATACTGTAAAGTTCATGTTTTTTATTAAAAAACCTTTTTTTTTATGAATTCTCTGAAAAACAAGGTTTATTACACAGTATTCATTTTGCTTCTAGTGCATGAGGTCTAAAGGATTTTGTAGATAATTTCTGTCATCATTAGACTTCCCACAGAAATAATCACCAGTTATCAGAATTACTGGAGAGACAAGGAGGAAGGGAACAAGAAGGCGTAGAATTATTAATAATTTGACAGAGCAAGTCCAACACACATCTAAGAAAATTTTTGTCTTTACTGGTTTCTTTATCTCTTTTATTTTTTTTTCTTCTTCTTACCTATCACCTTAGTTTTATGAGACTGAAGACAAATGATAATGAGCTTATAATTGGCCTAAACTCCAGAAGATTACTCTGGGGAATTTGTATTTCAAAAACATGAGTTTTATTATTTTTGCAGATAATTAGCAGATCAGTTAAAGTAAATAATTTCCTGCTTCTGCCAGGCATATGCAGTCAAATGTAAACGTATTTTACTCCTACATACACCTACTTCAAAATTATTTGTAAAAAGGTTAAGATTTAAAAAGATGGTGTATATGGAGGAGGAAGTTTACTCATGCTTGGTAATGACTTTTTAAAACTAATTAGTTTTATAAAATTTTGGGGGTTTTGCTTTGTTATATATGTATATATTTTTCTTCAGGAAAATTTTTGCGCATCTCAAGTCTTTCATTCCTCCAACTCATGCTGGCAGTGCAAAAAGGATAGAAGTATACCTAGTTGTTATAACACAAAAAAAAAATTGCATGCGTTTCATAAAGCTGATGTTACATAATACTGCCTATCCTCCAATTTAAATTTAGAATGCTTTAGAAAGGAAAGATACTTTCATAAAATTCTCTCCAGGATTCAGTCTCTTTAAGGATATAAAACATGAGGGAAGGGACAGAAATTAATAAATCTTTATTCAAAGAACTCTACTTCAATCATAGCTCATTACAAAATGAGGATTAAAAGCAGTCTTAAAAAAAAAAAAAGATGCTTGTCTATCATAATGATGTAGTATGGACACAAACTTATTTGAAACAATCCCAAACTCAGACATTTCTCTTTCCCTCTTTCTAGATCATGATGTAGTCCTTATCAAATGCATCCAGGTTGAAGTCCTGTTTCCCAAGTGTGGCTATACACATTATGAAGGTGGAAGGTCCCTATGAGTGAATTTGTACTTGACACTTCTCTGTCATCTGAAATTCCATTCACAAGCCATGAGTCCTTTCAAAGCTGTGAAATGGTCTTGGCATCATGAAGGAACTGGGAATACAGCAGGAGAGGTTTTGGTACCTTCAGGGCCTCCAGGATGGAGGTCAAAGGAAAGTTAGTACA
>VZSJ01003849.1:844215-854284 GCA_013398405.1 Pheucticus melanocephalus
TTTTTTTGGGTTTTTTTTTTTTGGTTTTTTTTTTGTTGGTTTTTTTTCTGGTTTTTTTGGTTTTTTTGTCATTAGAATTAAGAATTTAAGTGCAACAATGAAGACTTTTATGATGAAAAACCTTAATACCTCCAGACATTGACTCTCTAAGCAACTGGATCTCTAAAAGGCGTGCAAGCGGTATGCTTTTAGAAAAGGATTTCACAGCTATTTCCTCAATACAAACAAAATAACATGAAAATGTATTCCAGGTACTGGAATAGCTTACAAGGATAGATTCAAATCTGCAAACATATTTCACATTCAAGACTGCAGACAGACATACTACAGCAATCTGCACGAATAGCCCCTTAGGAACGAGGATAGAAAGATATACTGTAAGAAAATTAATTCCCAGTGAATATTCCTAAGCTGTTTCTTGTTGTGATACCAACACACAGAGCTATCTTCTTAACTTCTGTACATCAAGACAACACAACTACTTTTTCCTTTCACATCAAGTGAAGTTCCCTCTTCTTGCTCCTCATCCTGACTCTTCCAGTGAGATCCCACAGTTTTCTGTAGTTCTGCCTTCCTTCTCTTTATCTTTACTTCTAGCTCTTGCATTTATTATTTTATACTCATCCCACCCCACATTTGAGATGAGTTTATTTTTTGGTGCTTCTCCTCCAGCACATTCCATTGACACAATCGAAAACAAGACTGAACTTAAACAGAGTTCAGCAGGGAATCATCTGTGTCAATAGAGGAGAAGTTTTGCTCAACTCTTGCATCCCTGAAATGTTCCATTTCTCTGTTAATCTGGAGCTTCTGTTTAGGCAGGCATCATTTTGGTGAATTAATTTACCAAGTTCTTAGAAATGTGATTATCCATGCACTCACATGACACTTAATTTATCTAAGCAATTGAAAATTATATTTTACAATGAAAAAATTCAAACAGACTTTGAAACAGACATAATTTGCTACACTTTCTTCTAAGATAAAGCAATAAGCAATATGCACTTCATACATTTAGGAAATTATGCCCTATTTGGCAAATGAAGGTAGGAGTGACAGCTCACTGAGGACTAAGGCTGTAAGCATGTGTTGTTGAATGGAGCAAATGGAGCACCATGACTGCATGCAGCCTGAAAAATGCTTCAGTTTTGAAAGAGAGAGAAGCAAAAACAACCAGAAGATGCTACTGACAATAAAGATAAAAAAAGAATTGAATGTATGCATGTGTTGGTTTACAGGTTTTTTTAATTTCTATGTATATTAACTCAATTTAGTTTTTAATAGTTGATCAAAAAAGGAAGAACTTGAAATTTTTGTGTGGAGAAATATTATCAAGTTTGTGATACTTCACCAAGGAAATGTAATTCCAGACTGCAATATTATATTTTATATTACATTTATATTGCTAAAAGACAGCTATACAGTCACTCAAAATTTATGAAAATACCTTGAGTAAAAATCTGTATGTGACTTTTTGAAAATACTTGTGGGAAATCTATCAGAAAGTCATTCTTTGTCTGGAAGATCATATTTAATAGATTTTTTTTCAGTTCCTCAAGAGTAATGAAGCTTTTTTTCTGTTTGACATAGTATTGTTATCACTCGGATTCTATTAAAAAATATTTTCAAGGTGCTTCATTCAATCAAGACAAACTATTCTTGCCATGCTTTCATCACAAGCCATTGATTTCTCTTTATTCCAAACTTGCTTCTAATGAATTTCATTATATAAGGTCCAGCATACATGCGTCAGGCAGTCTGTTTGTCAAGATTTTTTTTCTTCTCCTTTTTCACTGCCAAATTGTCAATCCATTAGTTTTCAGGTTTGAAACTTTGCTTACTGAGGTTAATGCATCTGCTTAGTCATCAGATTTGCTTCTCACTCACACATTAGCTCAGTCTCAGAGTTTTATGTTCCCTCTCTGTTCTTTCCTTCAGGTCGTTTTTTTCCTGAGTTTAATCAGAGATTTCTCTTACCTGAAATTTTGGAAATTTTATTTTCCTGTAATATTGTGTGAAGTCACTTGACTGAGTAAAATCTCCTCAGAGGCATGTAGATGACCCACATAGTGGTAATGAAACCATATAAGTATACCAGAAGGCAGAATCTATCTCCCAATTTTGACCTCAGCTTTATTTAATACATAGTTCTGAGGCAAGTATACAGTATAGGCAAGTATATAGAACTATATAGAATAAATAGTTCTTAATATAAGTTCTGAGACAAGTGTTAAGGGAGATAGTGCTAAGAACAGCATTTGCACAGGATTCAGGAAATGTACTTTCAGGACATGCATCTTCCATGACACGAGGCTGCACATGCAGACAAATATATAACAGAAATTCAATTTCCTTCCAATATTTTAACTTCAATTGCAAGATCCAAATTACTGTACTAATTTTTTTCCCCAGAACAAAATAATAATTCCATATGTGTTTAAGTAAATCATTACTCTATAGAGGAGTCACTTATTTAAACATTTGCCAACATATAAATGCACATCCTAAGTTACAATAAGTTGCAAACACTGTTAAAAATATCTTACACATATTGACACTAATGTCTCTAGTGCTGAAGGAATTATATTGGTATAGGGAAGGAATCTGACACTCAAAGGAATCTGACAATTTTTTTTCACTTAAAGAAAAGGACTTGCACATATGGAAAATGTGTAATTTAAAGGGCTATATATAAGACAGAAGCTGGTCTGCAACAAACAGTGTATCTGAAATTGTTAGTGGCCTTGTACAGGAGGGTGAAATTGCTGGTGGATGAAAGAAGAGCAACTTATAGTATCTACTTGCAACTTATAGTATCTACATAGCATTTGACATGGTCCTGCATGACATCCTTGTCTGTAAACTGGAGAGACATGGATAATCTACTTGGTGGATATCAAATTGACTGTATGGTCACATTTAAAGAATTGCAGTCAAATCTCAGTGTCCAGGTGGAGAGTAGTGATGAGTGGTGTTCCTCAGAGACCCATACTGGGATCAGTGCTGTTTAATATGCTGTTGATATGGACAGTAAAATTGAATGCACTGTCAGCAGATTTATTGACAGTCCCAAAATCTGTTCACCGACAGGCTGGAAGGAAGGGATGCCATCCAGAGGGACTTTGACAGGCTTCAGAGACAAGCCTGTGTGAACTTCATAAAGTTCAACAAGGCAAGTGCAATAGCCTGCATGTGGGTCAGGGCAATCCCAATCACAAATCCCAGCTGGACAGAAAACTGATTGAGAGCAGTTCTGCAGAGAAAAACTTGGATGTGTGATTTGAAAAGAAACTCAACATGACCAGGTAATGTAGGATTTCAGACCAGAAAGCCAAACATATTTTGGGGGGCATCAAAAGAAACCTGACTAGCCGGTCAAGGGAGGCGATTCTCCCTCTCTACTCTGGAGTACAGTGTTCAGCTCTAGGACTACCAGCATGAGGACATGGATACCTTGGAATGAGTCCAGAGGAAGGTCACAAAGATGATCAGAGAGCTATGAAGACAGATTGAGAGAGTTGGGGAAGTTCAGCTTGGAAAAGACATGGCTCTGGGAAAACCTTAAAGCATCCTTCCAGTACCTGAAAATGGCCCAAAAGAAATTTGGAGAGTTTTGACAAGGGCATGTAGTGACAGACTAAAGGGGAATGGCTTCAAACTGAAAGAGAATAGGCTTGCATTAGATATAGTGAAGAAATTTCTGTTTTAAGGATGCTGAAATACTGGACTAGGTTGCCTGGAGAAGCTGTGGATGTCCCATCCTTGGAAGTGTTTAGAGTCAATTTGGATGGGTCACTGAACAACCTGTTCTAGTTGAAGGTGTCCCTGCCCACAGCAGTGGGGCTGGAACTTAATGGCCTTTAAGGTCCCTTCCAACACAAACTGTTCTGTGATTCCATGTTTCTGTGATACTGAGCCCTGACACCAGACTAGGAAATTCTGCTCAGTTTTGTTTTATGTCTGTTAACATATATGTGTTCTTTCTATGGTTTTAATCAGGGCCAAAGTCTGTCTTTACTTGCCATACCATAAAAAGGACATTTAATGTGAATCTTTATGAAACCACAGTATTGAATTAATTTCAGGGCATTCTCTTATAAGATTGAATAAATTTTTAAAACTATAAAAACTGATTCTCTTTGTAAGAAGTGTAAGGATTTATAGTGCAGCTGCAATAGTGTGCCAAGAAAAGCGAGTTCAATCCTAATTTGCAACAATAACAATGTCAAAATGATTATCAGGGGACCATTATTCTTCTACTTTTTCTGCCCATTGTAGTCAGAGGTTACATTTTATTTGCTGCTCAGTAACTTCTTCAATCATTATTAGAAAATATGACGTTATAAACTATTAATTTTGACCAGCTGAAAGAGTTTCTTTTTAACAACTTCCAATTACTCTTTATTCCACTCTCTACTTGTAGAAGATAATGTATTAATTTTCTTTTATCCCCAGTGATAGCAAGACTCTGTTTTACAGTGCTTAGCAGTTAGATTAAATCATAGTAAAAATGGTGGAGATTAATTAAATTCCTCAGTTTATTTCAACACAAAAATATAATTTTTAGGAATAGTTTAAAATGACAGAATGGTTTGAGTTGAAAACAGCCTTTAAAGATCATGTAGCTCAACGATTTGTGATGGCCAGGAACATCACTCTCCAGATCAAGTTGCTCAAAGCCCCATCCAGCCTGACTTTGAACTCTTTTGGTGACCTGGAAATCACAGCTTCTCTACTGTCTCACCACCTGTATTTTAAAAAAATTTGTCTTTATGTGAAATCTAAACCTACTCTTAGTTTGAAGCTTGTCTCTAATCATCTCTCTATCTTTCATATATTTCAATTCATCTTCCAGAAAGATATGTTCCATTATGTTATTGGGCATGGAGGTGAGGATGATTGGTCAATACTTCCTAGAGTCCTCCTCCTTTTTAAGCCTTTTTATCCTTTTTTATCCTTTTTAGAGACAGCTGTAATGATACATATTTTCAAGATGTCTGAACAAAAAGTTTAACTGTTCATAATTTACTCATCATCAGCCTTGAATTATTCCCTGGTACTCAATTTCAAAATCCATTTGTGGATGTCTAATTAGGGTAATACATTTAGAAAACAAAACAAAGAAAAATCAAATTAAGCATCTGGCTACAGAAAACCTTAAATGATCAACGTCTTCATTATGTCAACTTAACTTAGTTATGCTTTGAATGCTTCTTCACTGTCATGTAAGAAAGATGTAAATTATTAGACATGCTCTTTTTCTCTCTGAGATTTCTTTAAATAGTAATCATATTTCTAAATGCAGTTTTGCTGCTTACTATTAAAGGTCTCATTAACAGAATAGATTTTGCACCACGGGTGACATACTCTGCTTGAACTTTACATGTAGAGTAGCTAGCATACTTGATGAAAATTATTTTAAGTGCAAACGCTCGTCATAAAATATAATGCAATGTGTCCAGTGAAACACAAAAAAAAACCATTCCACTCTGCCCATATTTATACCATATATGGAAGTTAAAATCAGGAGAAAGCTTTCTTAGCAAATAAATTGACTGATATCCAAATATTTTAACACAATCTATTTAAATAAAATAACTGTTCTTCATATTAACCAAAGCCAGTCAGTTATGTCTCAAAACACTGAGACATTCATTGTTTCCAGGCATCATCCACGTTGTACTTTTTCAGCCAAAAGTCTCATCACTGTTTGAAAGTATGTCTGAACATTTCAACAGTCTTGTTACTCATGACTTCAGCTAACCTGTACTACATTTTTGACCTGCTTTGGAGAACATTCCCTGTTCTTCCAACCAGGTAGCTTATTTTCATCATACTCATGGCCAGCTGTCTCTAATGCGGACTGCTTGTGCCCACAAACAACAGTAGACAGAGCAATGGCTGGGTCAGAATCTATTTTACAGGACTCTGTGTTTATTCACACACATATTGGGCTTTCAGTCATGCCAAAAAATTTAGATATGACACTTGTATTCTTCCTGTACAAACGTTACATGACTATATTTCTTAACAATGTTTTTGATATCACAAATCCCACATGATACTTCTTTAGACAGAATTGAAGACCCAGCAATTTCAGAAGAGTTCAGATTCAAGTTATCATCTTATCTGGAAAATGGATTTAGGAGGACAAACATTTGAAAATGTAAAGTCTACCTGCTAAGCACTATACCTGTTACATCCTGAAAAATGTTGTCAAGATGACACGTGTCTCTGGAATATAAATATATATGATAACAAATTACTAAAATTCTGAAAAGCACAGTTGGTAAAACATGGGGTAAAACATACTACTAATCATCATAGTGTATTAGTCAAAAAGAAAGGAAACACTGACAGGTGAGTAAAAGGCATACTACAACTAATTTACGGTGATCTAGAATGATTTTTAAATTAATCACACTGAATTCAGCTCTTTTAATGACAGTAAAGAACTTGGAAATGAAGACTGGCAGTTCATCTAGGGGATTGTCTGCTAGGTATTTGATTTTTTTAGAAACTAATGACCCTTTGACTGTTTCTATAGTTTATTAAGTGGTAGGGAAGCACTGTCATGCATGGGTATTATGCAGTTATGTCATGTTTTCTCTGTCTGCTGAGCTTTTTTTTCTTTCTTGAACCCTTTCCTTAATAAACAAGCCCATATAGTGTTACAATTTTCAAGTCAAGCAATCGTAGTGATGACTGCATGCAAAAGAACTGCATTTACAGTATATAATTTAAGACTTCTTATTTTAAGTATTTTATTTCAACACAACTGGGGAAATGGAAAAGAAATCCCATAATTTTTAGAGGTTTAGATGAATTACTATGCAAGTTCATGAAAGTCAACCGCTTTGCACAATCTACACCAGTCTTTTTGTCAGCTGAAGTCTTAATATTTCTACTTCCATTCAAGTGAAGAGAAGCAAATACTCATTGTAGAACTCAATGATATACCGCATGTCACATGATAAACTGCATGTTACATTATTGCAACTGAATACACATTCACAAACTATGCTATGGTGAACAGGTAAAGGAATCCATAAATTTCTTCATTTGTTACAATATCACAAATGGGACCACCAAAGTTACTTTGCAGCCAAATAATGAGCTATAAGAAAATGTGTGCTTAATAACATGACTTTGGCATAAGAATGTAATCAGGAATTATTAAACAGACTTGATTTGCCCTTATTCTGAGACCTTTATGCAGATAAGCAAAATTAATACAAAACAGGAACAGTGATCATAAAATATGCTGAGTTGGAAGGGATCACTCAGAATCATCATTTGAGAGAGGTCTTGCAACAGCATAGGCTAGGTCTTTGAGCATTCTTGGATGAATCCTATCAGGGCCCATAGATCTGTAAGGATCCAGCAGGAACAGCAGATCCCCTGCAAATTCAGGAACAACTGGGAATTCATCATTCTCATAGCCATGGATCCTCCAGCTCAGGGCCCTGAGACATCCTTGGTCTGTCATCTGTGCTGAAGACAGAGGCAAAGAAAGCATTACACAGCTCTGCCTTGCCTGTGTCCCTATTTGTTAGGTACCAATACTCCTCCTTTAATGGGCAGATGTTATTTCTACACAACCTTTTGCAGTTAATATATTTGAGAAAAACCCTTTATATTGACTCCACTTTTCTGGCCAGCTTCATCTCCAACTGAGCTTTGATTGCACAAATTTTCACCCTATGCTTTACCTCATACCCTATGCAGAACCCTGTGGGGTTGTTTTCTTTCCCTGAAAACCATTACACTGTGCATTGTTCTGCTCAGAAATACAAGATCTGCATAAATATAGATAAGCCATTTTCAAAACTAAATGAAGATAACTCATTTTTTGAAAATAAAATGCAAACTTAATAGTTCTGAAAAACCAATATCAACATGGGCAAAATACTCCATATCTTCCTGAAATTCTGTTTAAGCAATTACCTTATCTCAAGATGGACCAAAACTTATTTTATTAGAAACATTATATAATGAAGAAGGGAAAGCCTACATTTAGTTCAAGTAATTCTTTATCTAATCCAGTGAAGATTAAAGTCTTCTTGGCTTTTGGGCCAAATATCATCAAAAGCTAAGTATTTCATAACCTAACAAAGAATTTTGGAGCCATCCAGTCGTATCGATATGTTAATTTTTATAACATAAATAAAAATTGTAATTTCTTAGAATTAGAAAGATATTCCATAGATAATCTTTACAGGCACTATGTATGATGATGTTCAGATGGTTTACAGGGTCTGTTGTAGATCTCACAAACCTTTGACATTTTGCCAGTACAGCAATGTACTTTAGCCAGGATTTGAAATCAATCCCTGAGTAGCAGAACTCACTGTGTGAAAGTCATTATTTTTAATGAGTTTATGCATTTTACATTGTGCTAGTTATTCTTTTTTATGCTATTGGATTATTAATGCAATAGGAAAGAGGCTATTAATCTTGGTAATAAAATGTTTGAATACAGAATGAACAAACTTATGTGCAGCAGAAACCATGCAGAAGTTAATGGGCCAAATTCAGCATTGGCTAAATTCCACTCAAATCGCTGGAAATAAGCCAGGTCTCAGTGTGAGTTAATGACTTTTGTATTATGTTAGTGAATTTCTGTCATATCTCTGACTTGGTATAATTTATTGTCTTTTAAACAATAAATGGTATTCCCTGCTGAGCGCACTACTGGTTGTTAACTCAGCTATTCGTGTAAAAGTCATTGAGATGATACTGAAGTGCTTTTCATCCACATACACAGTGACAAAGCAAATACCTAGTGAGATAGGAAAGCGTATTTTGTTGAAGTATCAGCTAATGATGAATAGGAGCAAACATGAACCAATAGTAACCACAGATTCTGTGAAAAACAAATTTGTTAATGAAGTTTAAAAACCTATACACAACCAAACCCCAGAGAAATGGAACACAACTTTTAACCACTTTATAAAGAGTTAGGCCACTTTATTACATGCTCAGCTTTACCTATGGGAAATAATAGCACATTATGGGAGCAATTTGCATTAAATTAACAGTTAATAAATGTCTAAGAAGTAAAACTTCTGCTTAATTACTTAATAAACAGTCATGAAAACATTTCAAGTGGACTAAACACTAAGTGAACCATCACCTTTTGTGACAAGAGCTGTCTAGATTCTGTCGAGGGTAAAAGAAATTCCCTGTCTATTTTGTTAGAGGAAAAAACAATTATATATTTTTTCCCAAATAACGTTTTAATTTCTTCTCTGGACAATCTATTCCAGTGGCTCATCACTCTCATAATAAAAAATTTCTTCCTTATATTTAATATAAATCTACTCTCTTTCAATTTAAAAACATTTCCCCTTGTCTTGTCATTAGATGTCTTAGTAAAAAGTCTTTATCTGTATTTTTTGTAATCCCCCTGTAAGTATTCAAAGGCCACAATAAGGCCTTCCTGGAGTCTTCTCTTCTCCAGGCTGAAGAATTCTAATTCTCCCAGCCTCTCTTCACAGGATTTTCTCCAGCCCCCTGATAATTTTTGTATCCTTCCTTTGGAACTACTCCAACAGGTCTATGTCTGCTTTGTATTGAGGATCCCAGAGCTGGACTTGTTACTCCGGGTGACATTTCATGAGGTGTAGAAAAGAGGGACAATTGTGCTCCATTACTTGCTGGCTACATTTCTTTTATGCAGCCCAGGATATGATGGTTTTCTGACCTTCAAGGGCACTTTGACGATTCATACATAATTTTTCATCTCTCAATATCTCCAAGTCCTTCCCTGTAGGGCCACTCTCAATCAGTTATTCCCCCAGTGTGTATAAATATTTGGGATTGCCTGACCCAGGTTCAGGACCCTGAAATTTGCCTGGCTGAATTTCATGAGGTTTACATCAGCCCACTCCTCAAAGCAGTCAAGATTCTTCTGGATATTGTCCTTTCACTCAGGTGAATCAATTGGGCCATTCAACTTGTGTCCCTGCAAACTTGTAGAGAATGCACTCCGTTTCACTCTCCATGTCGCTGATGAAAATATTTAATAGCGTTGGTCCCAGTATAAACCTCTGAGGGACACCATTCA
>VZSJ01003849.1:854294-879778 GCA_013398405.1 Pheucticus melanocephalus
CTACTGGTTTGCAGTTGGACACTGAGACATTGACTATAATATTTTGAAGGTGACCATCCAGCCAATTTCTTATCTAACAGTTCTTCAGAGCCAATTTAGAGGCAAGAATTTTTTGTGGGAGTGTATGAATGGCCTTACAGAAGTCTGAGTAAATGATGTTACTAACTCTTCCTTTGCCCAGGGATGCAGTCACTCCATTGCTGAAGACCATGATCCCTCAGGCATGATTTGCCCTTGATGAAACCATCTTGGCTCTCTCTAATCACCTCCCTGTTTTCCATATGCTTCAGCATGTCTTCCAGGATGACTTGTTTCATGGGTCCAAAGACAAGCCTTTCTGATCAGTAGTTCCCAGGGTTCTCCTTATCATCCTTTCTGAAAATGTGTGCAGTATTCAATTTTCTTCAGTCATTGGGGGTACCACCTGACTGCCATGAATTTTTAAAAGTCATTCAGCATTCTTCTGTGCACCCCAGAGTTTTGCAAACACGTATATTCAATAGATGCTCATGGAATTTGAAGCTGAAAATGTGGGAACCATTGTTCTTTTACATTGTCTGGCAAATTTTATCTCCAGTTATTAGTATTATTTTTATTATCTTATAAATAAAAAAAAACTTGTGAGAAAAGCTTTTACATATGAAAGGAATTCATGTGTTGTATGCTTTTTATTGGCATGCTCATAGACAATGCTGCCAAATATGCAGACACACTCATAAACAAAGCTATTTCTTTGCTTCATAGAACAAAACAATTATTTTTGCAATAAATACAGCCAATGACCCTTTACATTGTGAACAGGCAGCTCTGTTTTTTTCAAGGCTGTCAATCTAAATCTTCTTATTAATCTTGCTTTTGTATATTCAATTACTAACTCAGCTTCACATCATTTCACCTGCTCTTAAATTCAATATAATGGAATTTTTATTAATATATTTTTTGTCTTTTAAAAAATAAATGTTATTTTCTATTTATCTATTCAAAAAGAGATTACATGTAAGTTGAAAGTGCATTTCAGGGAAGATGCAGCTTCCATCAGGCATCAGATAAGGCAATGTTAAATTGCAGACAAAATTACAACACAGGGTTGCAGGTTTGCAATCCACTACTATCTTTAATGCCATTTATTAGGACATTATTAAATACATTAGGTTAGTCAGTCTCTTTTATAAGGCCTATTGCTCACTCCTTCTGCTTTATTTCAGGCAACTGGTAAGCTATCCATTTTTTTTTAATATATATAACCAGCTTCATTACTCAAGGGAACATCTTCCTGTGGCACTCTGAGTTTTCTTTGAACTGCAATATGTCACATAGCCATCTGCTTTTGCAGGAAAAGTGTGAGAGTTAATGCATTTTTTAAATAGAATTCCTGCCCAATGCATATACTTGTCTATACCATCTATCTCCCATCCATCAGTGACTCTCTGAAGTGTGGCACAAATTATTTCCCAGCTTCTGCCTATGTTAAACATATTAGCAGATATAGTTCTCTTGGGAGATCCCTTTCATGATATTTCATCTGTGTTCTTTGGCTTCCTTAAGTAAACACATCAGGCTGTTTTTATGGCATACATACAGCATCATGCCACACATCACTGTGTCTTCAGCATCACACATCTTGGTACAACAAGCAAAGGATTTATTCCAGAAGACTTAATATCAACTACAAGATTAGATCTGAAGGCTTATATATATACATTTTTAAAAAAGGCTCACATATATACATTAAAAAATTAGTTATGAAGTAATCACCTTTTTTCTCTGGTGAGAAATTCAAAGATGTAATTTAGTAAGGGTTCGTGGTGGGATGTGAAACCTTCCTTTGCTTATGAACTAAGATAACAAGTTTATTTCTCTTCACACTGGGTGGTCCTACTCACAAAACTATTCACAGTTCTATTCAGATTCTCTCTCCAGAAAATTCTTCATGCTACTCTTTAATCCAGTTTTGGGTGCCACAATATAAAAATGACATCCCATTAGGCAAGGCTGCTCTGGGATTTATCCAGCCTGGCTTTTAATACTACCAGTGTTGGGGCTTCAAAAATTTAGTTCAAGATTAACAGTTTCACGTGCAACCATCCCCCATGTTGAACTATCACTGCCACATTTATAATGGATATTCCATAAGTTAATGTTACACAGATATTATCTGCTTTCTTTGGAGTATCAAAAATTTTACACAGAAAACACACATTACTAATCAGTTTCAAAACCAGTTAATTATATGCTTATGAGTGACTATTTGTTTTTTATTATTTCCATGTCACAATGCCTTTCTTAAAATGCTAGGAAAACACACTTAAAAGATATTTGACGTTAAAATCCTTCTGAATGTTTACTTCTGAATGTACTTCCCTGTTTCTGTATTTCCTGCTGAACTTCCCTGTTTCTGTATTTCAGTTGAATCCCTGACAGATCCCTGAATCTGTATTTCAGTGACCCTGACAAACGGCACACTTGTCTCATAGGCAAGAAATTATACATCTGTTCACAAAAGAGATAAAAGGAATGGTAGAACATTGTAAGTCTTGCCAATTCATCTGAGGTATTAGTGGAATCATCTTTAAAGAGCAAGTGATCATACTAGCTTAGCATTATTTAATCCCTGGAAAAGTCAGGATTTGGAAATACTCACATTCAAGTCCTTTGACTAAAGTCTGATCACAGACAGCAGATATTTTTAGTCATTAATGACCTGGCTTGGTTTTAAAACAAATTCTAGATAACAAAATCACTTCAAAGCTACATGGTAAAAGTATGTATCCCAATACAAAAATGAAGCCTATATTTAGATATCTTTGCACTTTTTAAGCTCCTATTAATTATTCAGAAGCTTAACAGAAATTCCCATAAATGTCAAAATAAATCTTTCATTTATCAGTTTCTACAGTTATTTGATAATATTTATTAAATAGATAAATGCTGATGCCATTTGAAGAAACAGGCTCATTGATGCAATTGAAGTAAATTAGAAGTGTTTTATGAGGATTTTAGTTAATCTACATTACTACGGGTATTTACATTAAAAATAGAATTCAGGATTACAAGTTTCAAAACCTGAATTTTTCTAACTAAAAAATGAACCATTTTTAAACACATCTATTTGTAATCCATGTCTCTTGCTTTGGTTTTTTTGTTTGGTTGATTGTTGTTGCTGTATACAGCGAATATTTTAAAATTATCTGCATGCTTCCTTCTTCATTGAATATGGTCCTCTAAGTTAGATAGTGTTAGCACTATCTAGCCTTGCTTGCCCACAAAACTATGATAAGCATATTAAAACACAAACATAAAAATGGCTTATCTAAAAATTAATGGCAAAGTAGTTTTGTGTTTAGTGCTAATGTCCTCACATATGCGTAAATGGAAGACAGAGCTCTCCCAGAAGACTGTGAACTCACTGAACTTCTCTGTTATGCAATACACACACAGATACAAGGCACAGATAGCTGTCAAATTACGTGCATTAATTTAAAAGATGTTGGCTTCCAGTCATTAATTTAACAATTATGTCAATTATTTTCTCTAAAGTACTGCATCCAGCATTTCCTAGTCAATTGAAAGGGCAGCAAAAAGGCCTAATTTCCTAACTTTTGTGGCTTTTAACTAAGTGAGCAAATTTTAACATCATACAATACAGTCTTTTGTTTCAGTGAGACACTTATTTTTCTGCTATGGGCACAGAAGTCACATCTTCTTTTTTTTCCTTACATTTTACTTTTGCCATTTATGTTTGTATGTTTCATGCTTCTACCAGCAAGAAAACCATCCTATACAGACTTTACCCAGCTCCTGTCAGAATCAGTGAAAAGTCTGCTCTTGATCTGAGGAGATTGACTCACCTTGCTGAGCTGGATGTTCTTTCTAAGACAATCATACATTATCTAGTTTCTAGTAGTTTTACATTATTTGAATTATTATTATTTTTTATGATTTTGTCGCATCCTCCTTGGTGCTGTAGAAGATAAGCCAGTGCCCCACAGAATTCAGCTACCTGATGTTAATGTCTTATATTGGATAGCTCTTGCCTGTACAATTACCATCAGAATGGGTATATCATTTCAGGCACAAACAGGAATGAAACTGACGTCCTGTTATTTGTGGTCATAGTTACACATGAAGAACTATGTCACAGAAAAATAATGATCCTCATCTTTGACCTTGTCTCTTTCCTACAAACTTCTCATTAATACAATGTATTACTTGACAATTCTCACATTACAGACCGTAGACTTGTATTTTTATGAAGAGGCACCACAGAAAGATGTCAGTATGTTATCTGAAATTATTGCAGTTACTGCAGTTGTTTTGTATTACTTCATTAAGAAAGAAAAGAATTTGATAAGTTTATGTCCGGGTTTGGGACAAATTTGAGAGGAAACCTCCAAAGGGGTCCTTCTAGAAAGTAAATTCAAGAAGCCCCTGTGCCCACCAGTTTGGGTGACCTAAATCTCCTGCAAGAAAGGTGGAAAAAGATGTTTAGTTAACAAGCAAAGTATGCACAAACATAAAGAAATGTATAATATTAAACAATGAAACCTCTCACTGTTTGAAAGAGATGGCAAATTCAGAAAGTCCTGTAGCTCAGAGAGAATCCTCTCTGGGTGTTTCTCAGCTCACTGTGTATCTCTCAGTCCCACCAGTGCTAGAATGCAGTGTCCTGGGCCCCAGTGGCCCACAGGCATGAGCTCCCAGTGTTTTTTCTGGGTTTTCAGTCCAGAGCAGGTTTGAGTAGTTCCAGGAAAAGAAGAAGATACAGTCTGGAGAACTTCTCTGCCTCAGCTAGCTAAAAAATCTAACTTAAAGCAAAGGAGATGCCTCTCTCGTGCCCTGTCCATGCTGCAGACAACACACACCAAGGGAGACAGAGCTGAAGCTCTTATCTCTATGTTTTTTAATACAGCTGTGAAAAAATTCCACTGCTTTTCCTTCTCCCTCCCCGCTTTGCTCTCAGATCTAGTCTTAAAAGCACAGAACTCAATATCCATCATAAACAGAATGGATGACTGGGGATACAAGCTTCATAAAATCTCCCTGGGACAGTTTCTTGACTCAAATTCACAGAGAAGAAAACTTTTTATTAGAAACACATGTGAAAGGTATAAACAGACATTTCTCTTTTCCCTGTGGATACCAACAATACTTTCACAATCAGAAAGCTGTATACTTCATGGAGTTTAAAAAAAAATCTGTCAAAATAAAAAAATTAAAAATGTGAAAGTTTTCAAGTGCTTCTATCAATTATCAAGCTCGTAATATATGCAATTTTAAAGTCTACCATAATGCTTGTAAAGTTTTAGTGTATAGTAAACATATTTATATTCTAAATGGTTCATCCTCTATCTGAAATAAGAATCAAACCTCTTCTGTGTTGGCAGATACTAGTGGTCTCCCTCTGGCTTATGAAATATACTTGAATCACAGCTGTAGGAAAAGTTAATGGGAAATCACTGTTTTTTCCCAAGGAAATTCAGGACTGGTGCAAAGGTGATGTGATTGAAACTTTCCAGGAAAAAAAGTTATTTGTATTTTAGGTGGAAAGAAGTCTCATTCTCTATAAAGTCTCTACAATGGCAATTTGAACTCTTATTTCTCCCAAGGTGTTTTCTTGCTAACACTTGATAACTGGAAATGGACATTAGGTAAAAATGAAAGAAAAGAAATCTTTTCACACAAGCTCATATTAATGACAGTAGCATTCTGACATAGATATAAATTATATTTAAAGTGTTATAATTGATATTCAGGAACAACTTCAGAAACTATCAAAGAAAATGGTAAATGTTAAATGACAAATGAAAGGGTAGATTAATTTATGTGCATCATAGTTTAAATAATGTCAATGAAGATTGCTGTTCATTTAATTCATGTATTTCTTACTCATGAGCTATCAAGGCAAGTAAGCTACTAAGTGAATTCTTGTCCTCTTTTAATACACGCTTAAAGAAATAATTGAAATATAGCAGGAAGGCACATGACTTTAGATACCTTTACTAAATACATGATCAACAACGTCTTAGGTTTTCAGTTGAGAATTAACATTAGTTCACACATCATACAACCATGTATCCCAATCATAATTTGCCCCAAATGGTGGCCACTCTTCATGCCTGAATCACTTCCATCCAACTGGGCAAACCGCTACACGACACAGAACTTCTCTGATTGTCACCTGGAGATACAAAACATTATCAGAAGTCATGTACCATGCAGATAATTTATGGCATGACCTTCAGGGGAAAAGAAAAAATTCATTTTCATTGTTGACCAAAAAGAAGAAAAAACCCTTAAAAGGGGGGAGCAGTTACATGGCCCAAATAGATTCTTACTATGGGTCACTACTGAATTAATTCAGTGTTCATGTTTAGTTTTGTTATGTTCATTGTTTGGTTTTGTTATGCTCACTGTTTGGTTTTAGTCTAGTTTTATTCTAATAAATTTACTGTATGTTTCCAAAATATACAAATTGTAAGCTGGTTAGAGGCAAGTTTACAAAGTTGTGTAACATGCCAGAAGTTTTATTTTTTTCAATACTGTATGTGTTTATCTATAGTAGATATTCAGTCTAATTCAGTACTGCTGCAGAAAAATGTGTTAGCATGTTAAAAAAAAAATTAATTAATTTTTATCTAAGAAAACATATATGTTTTAGTGGAATCTAATGTTCTTTATTTCTTTCAAATAAAGTATTATTTCCTGGTGGTTTTTGAGTTTTTTTTTTTTGTTTTTTGTCTTGTTTTTCTGGTGGTTGGTGGTGGTTTTTTTTGTTGTTGTTGGTGGTGGTAGTAGGTTTTTTTGGGTTTTTTTTTTCTTTTTGTGACAGTTTTAATGGAATAGCTCAACTCTCTGTGGGATTCTTTTTAGTAGAGAATATCTGTTGAAGAGAGCTCTCCATTCTGCAGACAACCCATTCAACTACATTGGTGGGACTCTGAAGGTTTAGTTTGCCAGTTAAATTTGATAACACTAGAAGACACTATAACTTGAAGTAATAAAGTCTTTAAAATTCTGATTGCTTTTCAAGTTTCAAAATATTTAGAAATAAACAGGAGAGGATAAATAAAATATATATTTTCCACATCCAGGCAAATAATGTTTGAGCAACCTGGTCCAAATTCACCAGGTTTTAGCAGCAGTTTGGACTCTGGCTTCAAGTTCCCTTTTGGTGCCTCCTCTTCAAGGACTGGGTTCCAAATGTTCAAAAACTCATTCTTTCCTAACCTTGAAGATTGTAAACATTTCCCAGTAAATTATATTTTCTGGTAAATCCAAAATTGTAACTAAATGTTCTGAAGTCATTATTACTTTCTATAAAGAAAATAGTTTTAAAAAGAAGAAAATAAAAGGTAAAATTGAGTCCCATTTTTCTTTGACAGTATAATTTGATCTAATTTAGTTCCATTAAGAACAATAGTGTGGACATTCTGACATTATGCCATGACTGTGGAATGCCTTTAGCTTCCTCTCAAGGCACTTTTTCTCACCCTCCTGCACAGCCTAATGAGTAAGTTAAACACATGAACTGCTCCGGGTGCTCACACTGCAAAATCTTTTCATTTAATAAAAAGCTCTTGAAGTGCTAGTTTTAATGGTTTGAGAGAAACTGCAAAAGATTTATTGCCTTTTTACCCCTTTAGGCAGCAAAAAATTTGTGGTCATCACACTTGCATAAAGTTTGCTGCTTTTTTTTCTCTGTACTTTTGCTTAAAAAAGACAGGACATTTTAAAGTATTTATGTTTGTGGAGAAATGCATTCTGAGTTTAAATAGTGTAGCATGTCTCACTGGAGTCCAGAATAAGAGGGAAAAAATTCTAAGATGACCTTATGCATAGGAGGAAGCCACAAACCTGTTAGGTTTCCTTATCAGATGGCATGATCCAGAATGCAGGTTATTTCTTGATTCATAGTCCTGGTTCCAAATGGAATGCTCTCAGTAACTCAGCAGGTGCCTGTTTCTGAGTCCTTGGGAGGATCAGAGAGCAAAGTCATTGTTACAGCAGCAGGGCCTTGAGGTACCACTAATATGTTCAAAGCTGTTTTCATCTGGTCAATAGGTGAGAGTGGCACGACCTACAGCCCATAAGATCATGGAACATCTCATGATTTCTGCACTCCCTAAATTCTGCTGTTTTGCAAAAGCTACTGTTCTTGAGGGCAAGGTAAGAGTTTGTTTCTCTGAATGACACATTCATCCTTTTGAGCTCAGATTTCAGTATTGTGGTGATTTGTGACCCTTCACAGCTTGTGTCCACGACTGGCAGAAGCTCCCAGGTAAGATGGAAATCTTCTTTTATGGAACAATGAAAAATAGTGTTTTCTTATTATTACATTTCATAGCAGATTATACCCTTTTTCTCCTAAAAGAAAAGAGTAGTTACACAATGAAAGTTTAGATGCTTTCTTCATAGATTTACTTGTATACTAGTTTGATTTCTATATTAAATGAGCATACTCCATCAACGGAGCTTATTTTTTTAACGCTCTCTTTTGTATAAGACCAGGAAGCAATACGATTAGTCTTTTCTTACTGCAGTAAGTGGTGACTTCTGGAGAGACTCTCTAGGTGATGTTCAAGTGTACAAAACATGTGTAATGTATCTAACTTTATATTTCTGAACCGTTTTACTGAATTATATTGTTCTACAGTACAGTCCCATTGCAGAAGTTTAAGGGGGAAGTGCTATAAAAATTGAATCACAGAATCACACATTAGTACTTTTCTCTGTTGTCCTGGGTAGAGACAAAAAAGGTTGTGGAGTTTCCTATCACTGTTTAATTCCATACCACTCACATCATGGCACAGGGCATGGTTTCAGCAGAAAATGCCAATTCCCCAGAAGCCAGAAGTAGAGTCAGTCTTACCTCCATTATGGGAAAAAAGAGAGTGTTCCTTTTGACATGAATCAAGCTGCAATTGCTGCTACTCTTTCTGAAGTCATGGAAGAAAGGGCAGCTGCTGCTGCTGCTGCTGTTGAAAGCCACAGTGCCTGCAGGGACCACTGCCGCCCCAAGGGGAAAGGAGCCCTTCTACCATTGGCTATTTCTTTGTTCATTGAGAGTACATATAAAAATCAGGTTCTAACATTTCATTTGGGAAGTAAGATGTGTACAAAACTAAGCTTCTCAGAGCACTTGAAACTAACTTGTCTTGCTGGAGATATCTATGACAACTAATTCTGTTGACACAGAATTCTGCAAAAAGGATTAAACTACCTGTGAACATAGAAACCCTGTGTCTCCCTAGAACAAACGGTACCATTCAATGTGCAAACTCTTTGTCTTTGTCTGACAGGAAACATAGATAATTTTCTTCAGGGGTATAACTGAAATGACAGTTGGAGTACGTTACTTTCAACAACTGATATCTTTTTCAGCACCATTAGGAGAACCTTGCCAATGTAAAAAAGACATACTTATTTCATTCTTTGAAGCTGTAGCCTACATATTTTTCCTGACATAGCAGTCCTTGCACCAAACTAAGCAAGCTACCCCAGTACAAAACCTTGGATAATATAAGGCAAACCAAAGATACAGTATTGTGGCTTTTATCACTATATGTAAAGATATCATGTATACTCAGGTCTGAAGAAGATATCTTAGTGATACAGCCAGCAATCCAGTATGACAATTTTAAATGAAACTTGAACAGGATTTCAAAACAATGATCAGAGTAGGAGATGAGCTCTTCAGGTGCTGTTTGTAATTGGCTCTGTCTCAAACTCTGGAAGCTGCCACGGACTCCCTCAACAAGTGTCTTCCTGCTCTGCTTTGTTTTCAGTGTAATGAAAGCAAAACCAATCTGGGGAACTAGGACCAAAAGCTTGGCAATTCTGATTTCTCCTTATACAGAAGTTTACGCATTTGTACCTTAGTTAAATCTATGCTCATTGACTCAGGTGATCTCTACCACTCATATGTTTTTGGATGGCCCCATATTTTGTCCCCTGTTGTGCTAAGGGCATATTTTTCCTGCTGTTGACACGTGGGGTTTTTTAATGTGTGTGTTTTGACACTTATTAACTTTTCAGCCTGATGATTGTCTGTAAAATCAAATGTCACAGCATGGACTTTATATTTTACAATTACTAAATCTCATTACTTCCATTTCTTAAGAACTTCTGATACTACTTAAACCATTCAAAACCCTTTAAAATTTTTTTGGCAATTCAGAAATTTTTCAATTACTAAGCAACAAGTGTTCTCCTTCTAAAGATTTTCATCACTGTTCAAATCACTTCTAACAGTGCTTTTACAATGATGTTATAGCTCCCCTTTATATTTTCGTTTTTATATTTTGGTTCAAGTTTTCTCTTTTTTTTTTTTCATTACTAACTCAACTTGTAATAAATTCCTTGACTATAGTCAAATCATCATTTTTACTTTTAATTAATTTATTGTCAGTTCAGACAGGCATTGTTTTCTGCATTGTCATAAGAGTTACTCATCCTCTCCCATGTTTATAACGCTGTTGCCTCAAATCAAGACCTCAGTTTAAATTGTAAAATACTCTTCATGAAATTTGATTTTTCAATCACTGTCCTGTAATTTATTTTTTTTTGTATGGGCGTTTTTTTCTTTAGTTTTGTATGCTAACTTTTTCCATTTTTTGTATCAACATCATCACTACTACCTGAGATTGCTGGGCATAATCCCACATTTCTCAGGTACTCTTAGATGCCTCTGACAGTCAGTTTCAACTGTGGCAAATCTCTCTTTTCTACTGAGTACTGTCCTTAATCTAGTCTGTAAAGATGCAAAAAATTATCCATTATTTTTTGCAGATCTTGAGCACTGCAAGAATCAATGCATATATGACCAGTCTGGCTAACAGCAAGGGAAGTACAAAGCAATATTCTGAGAATATTGCTATGTGGAAGAATGGTGATATAGCACAGTAACATTCAGCCATTCATTGTATTATGAATATACAATCCTTTTTTGTTCAATAGTGCAGTCTCCAAGTGTATCGGCAATCATGATGGAGAAACTGTTTAAAGCGTCTGAATTTTATATCTATAAATGTCATGCATAAAAAAAGGTTCATCAACTCACCCTTTATCATTCTTTCAGATACAAAGTTTAAACAGCAGTTCTCTGATTTGTTTATGAAACAGCAAATGTACACTCCCTATGACACACTAAAATAAGACTGGGTTGTACCTCTGAGTCATTGAATTTCACAGCATATTTTATTTTCATGCGTGGGTTTGTGATAGAACAGACTAAGAAAAACCCCAAACATTTGGAACTCATAATCAAAATAAAATAGCCCCTCATTTAAACTCTGGCCTGTAATGTTTTCATCTTCTACAAAGCAGTTGGCACTCTACTTCTAGCATTAAATACATAATTTCCAACAAAAAGTTACATAAAAATCAGTCAGAACTACTGATTCATCCACCAATCCTCCATCTGATTCTCCTGGACACCTCTTCTCTTTACAAATTTATATAATGAAATTCTCCAAAGAGGCCTAAATCTACTTGTAAAAAGCTTAAGGCTGTGATCTTGCTTTTGGTACCTTCGTTTTCCTCTCCCATCTCCCCACCCTCTCCCAGAATTTTGAACTTCACCATCTGCTAAACACCCCAGCCAAGGCTGGCTCAACCTTCTGATTTCCCACCAGAACTTCCTTTTTTTTTTAATATCAAGTTCAGAAGAGCATCTTTTACCATCTGATCCTGAATAATCTCTGCCAGATGTTGTCATTGGTGCACCCACAGCAAGACTACCCATTTTGGTCTGCCCACTAACCCTGAACTCTGAAACAGCTCATCATCTAATCCAAGGTAGAGCTCCATGAATTCCTGCTGCTCTTTTCCAAAAGGGTGACTGACTCCGCATTCTCACTTCTTCATCGTTTTCTTTCTAAAAAGTCTTATATCCACTCAGGGTAGCATTCCCGTTGTGTGACCTATCCTACCACATCTCTTTCACCTCAAGTTAAACATAACATGCAGATCTCAAATTTCTCTCATTTGTTCTCCATGCTGAATACTTTACTGTATGGTACTTCAGAGACAAAATCAGTCCTGTTCCCATCTCCAACAGATTTCAACTCCTCCTCCAGACCAAAGACTTCTTAGAAAAACTGCTGCAGTGCTACCTTAATTGAAATTCTTTTGTAGATGTAACAACAACATCGGTGACAGAGAAGCACCGACAGGAAATCATATTCAACATTTTGAAGCAAGGCATTTATACCTAAACACTATTGTAAACAAGTTTGTTGTTGTTCTTAAGTTGGTTTGGTTTTGGGTTTTTTTTCCTAGAAAAGGGCAGGATATCATGCCTGTGGATATGTGAATGACCATTTGTGAGAAGGTTGACTGTATGGGCAGAAGTGCTTATATTCAGCACTATGAGAAAAAAAGACTCATTTTACCTCTTAACCCTCCATAAGAAAAGGAAGCAGGTTCATCAGAGGAATGATTAGATTCATGTTCTCAGAGGAAAGAGATCAATTTTAGCAAAAGCAATGGCAAAGAGGGAATATTTTTTCATAAAGTTCTGTAACGTGTTTTTACCTCCAAAATTTTTCAGTGTGCAAGAATTTACCCAGTACAGTGGGAAATTTCTCAATATCTGACTTACTGAAGGAAGAAAAAGGAAATTATTTTATTTCTACAAATTAAAAATAAAATATATCAAAGACAAATGAGATGTGAAATTCTAAAAATTCCAAATAAGCTTTACTTCCTTAGTGTTTTTATTCAAGTCTTCATATTTATGTATGTTTTGATGAGACTAGTTTCAGACAGTCATTTTCTCTGAACATTTTTTCTTTTCTGACTTAATTTCATCTCCCTTTTTTTCCTTTTCATTGCTATTCTTCTTGGCACTGAATTTCCACATCAAAGGTCTAAAATATTTGCATTTATAGAAATATTTATTCATTATTAAAAATAATTAATTTGAGGAATATTTCACATGTTTCCTATCACGTATTATGTTTTTCCTTGTCTTCATATTTCAATCATTTATATATACTATGCAACTGTCTGTCAAAAAAGTTTGGTTTTTATTGGTTAAAATTATGCAGATTTAAACCAATAGTTTAATATGCATCAACAAGAGAAATAATAGACATTGTAGGTTTTTTTCCTATCCAAACATAATTGGAATGCCTTACTGCTATGCTGAAGAAACTGACTATAAAGTACCACAGTTAAAGCTTGTTTATTTGGCAAAATATCCCACATCTGAGACCTTCTCTTAAAATCCATATATTTTGAGTGTGACAAAAAGGTTTTGACAAATTACCATTTATTCTATGACATATCTGCCACCTTATAGACCTTGCTTCATCTCTTTGTAGAGTTTGATGTTCACTGGCATGCCTAGCATAAATTTCCAGTCATTAGGGGCAAAAGCTGATTATTTATGCTTACCTGCAAAGCGTCGTATCAACCTGAATACTGAAAAAGGATATAATTCGGAAACTTTATTTGGACTAAAAAGTTTTACTCTGTACATTTATTTAGAGCTGACAGAGCTCTTCAAGTGTACAGTTCAATACAACCAACTTTGGGGAGAAAGAAAATGTAAAATAAAACTTTAATTTCTCAAAGTAGGACATATTTTGTATAGATATATTTCTATGTTCTCTTATCCAGATTTAAAAAAACCAACATATTAAGTATGTAAAACTATGGATTTAAGATTCTTCCTTCTCCTTCAGAAAAATAGCAAGCTGAGTACTAGAAATACTCTTCCTTTCTTTCCACAAATGTGTGAAGGTTTATGGTTCATCATTATTGCCAGTATGATAATGCTGTAAAAACAACATTGCATTCAATAACAAACCACACTTCACCTCTCAAATATCCACATATTCCTATCAACACCTATGTCCTTATACAGCTACAATATGCTTATGAATCTTCTAAATTAACATTCAAGGCATTGACTATTCAATTACATCCCTAATCAAAAATATATTTTTAACTTTTCTAAAATACAATGTGTGGGTTTATATTAACCATCATTTCTTTATTGCATTACCATTTCAATTCTCACTGTTAATTCTGCCAGAATGTTACCCTAAAGAAACACTACAGAGAAAGGAAATAGCAAGCTCTTCATGCTTGCAAATCTGAGCTGTTGTTCATTGAACAGCTATCCAGTTAATCTTGACTGGGGCAACACACTGCTAATGACTGATTTATTTACATTTCCTTGAATTTAGAAAGTTTCTGATTTAAATAAAATCAATTTGGCTGATAGTGTAAAATCTAATTCTGTTCATCATTTACTGTACTGCTCTGTGGGTTATTTCTGTTCACAGAAGCCCAACTTATGAATGTATATTAAGCCTTAGTTTTTTCATTAGCTTCTCATTACTTTTTGCTCCCAGTTCCCAACTTTGTTATTCCATATGTTACTGTTACAATGTAGTATTTGCTCTCAATTTGTCTAACAGCATGCTTCCAATAATGAAGGTGGAATTTACCTCAATATTCAAGGAGTTTTATTTTAGCCATGGTACTCTGCTAAGATTATTGCTCTGGTAATAATTTTCAGTATTTTCTCTGGTGATATTATCTACCACATAGTTATAGGTGCCCTATTACCATCAGTTTTGTTATGTCAAGATAACTAGTAACAATCTAGTAGATTGCAATATTTCCCAGATTTTGCCATTATTTTTTAATAAATAATTCTAAGGTGGCTTTGAAAAACTTAGGCCTCTACAATATGTGCATTTTCTTTCTTCAGCTGCAGAAGCAGTATTAGATATTAGTTTGAACCCTATCCTTAGCACAATGATAAAATTACTCTTTTGGGAAATTGTGTTGGATATTTTCATCAAACTTAGAGAATAGTTAGAATTACAGAACACATTGTTCTAACTTGGCAGAAAATAAATGGTCTTGAGATAATTTTTATTAATGAAAAGTCCTAATTTTCCTTGATTCTTTAGATCTCTTGCAGGCAATACCACTGAAAAATTCGAAAAGTCTTGTATAAAATAATGAAGTATGGATTTGCTTTAATATTTTCATTTGAGAGATCAGATTTTATGAAATTCCTTCTCCTTTCCAAGAAGGAAGAAGGGGGATGGAAAAATGTGCAGTCAAAACACATGTAAACAAATGTTTGCAAAGTCTATGGTATTTACAATAAACTGAATAACAAAAGATGACTGGCTGGAAGTAATGTCATCTTGTTTTATCCCTTCTTTGTTTCTGTCCTGATAGATTTTGGCAGCTTGTATTATTAAGAATACATTTTCTCTTCATTTAATTGAAGTAGTTTAAATATAATATATACACACAATCCCTCCTCCCAAAATGCATAATCAGGATAATGCTAGCATTGCTATCCAGAATAATTAAAGATCAAGTTGGCTTGGCAATAGTTCAAACATAACTCAGTGAGAGAGAAAATCAGGTTCCATGAGGCTGGCCAGGGTGAGATAAGGTCCTTAGTGCTGAGTTTGGTGCAAAAACCCCCCAAACAAATAGGAAAAGCAAATCAGGGATAAATACAAAACCCCCCGAAAATTATGTGACCACAAATGAAAAAACATGCCAATCCCTAGAGATCCTGATAATTATTAAAAGGTAATAAATAAAATTTCTGTAATAGGATTAAAAAATTGATAAAACTTTACCATTTGTTCTTTTTAGAGACTTCCCATTGGTTTATTGAATGTCCTTGCCACCCAAAAAGTATTTAGCACATAGAAGTTTCAGCTTTCTCACTGCACTCAGGAAAAAAAATAGCATAGACTATAGTCTGGCAGTTTCCATGGAATATATTTGTTATCACATACATAGAGAATATTTATTTATTTAATTTCTTCATCACCTGCTATGCAAATAGAAAAATTTCTATTCAGTATGACTCTGAAAGAAACATTTAATCTGAATACCAGAAAAAATGTTGTTAGATGAATCCAGGATGATGTTTTTTGGCCCTGATGTTTTATCACGAGATAATGAAATTGCTTTATGTTTTGCAGTGGTAGAATGTGTCCTAAAAGACATTGCAAATAGCATCTTTTGACCCGACAATATTCAGAGAAAGTAAATGGTATGCTCCTTTATACTGATCTGCTCTTTTCAGAGAAAATTAAAATCCATGCGTTGGGGAAACAAAAGGCAAAAATAAGTTCATTGTTTTGCTTTTTTGTAGAAGGGAAAGCATTATTTTTATCTTCATCTGTTCATGCTTAACACATTTTTTTTCTTCTAGAAGCTCTAAATTATTGTCTGAAGTACTTAATATTTCACTACACTTCAGGTTACTATATACATTTTCTTCTTTTCGAAAAGAATGGTTTAGGTTGGGAGGAATTGTGAAGATCCCCTAGTCTCAACTTGCCTGTCAGAGGCAGGGACACCTTCCACTAGGCCAGGTTGCTCAGAGCTCCATTCAGCCTGGTCTTAAACACTTACAGCAATAGGGCAACCACATCTTCTCTGGGCAACCTCTTTCTGCGCCTCACCACCTTCACATAATTAATTCTTTCATAATATCCAATCTAAATCTGCCCTCTTTCAGTCTGAAGCCATTTCCCCATTTCCTATCACTGCATGCCCTTCCTGCATGTCCCTTTTTGATACAGGAAGTCTACAGTAAGGTCTCCAAATGCACAGACTGAATTATCAAGAAAACACTAACATTCCGACACAACCTTCTGGTATCTTTTGCAGCTTATGGTGCAATGGCATGTTACCGGAAGCCGAAAGAGAAGACTTAACACTTTTCTGTGTCTAAGTCTATCAGATAATAGGTTGCATAATATGGAACAACCTGGATCCTGATCAAATTGTCTGTCCTCCAATGCATTATTTTTTTCGCTCTGAAACTTCCAAAGCAGACACCCAAGGGTCGATCATTTCAACTCTCCTAACAGGAAAAATATAGCATTACTTTTTTTTTGATTTGAAAATGAATAAAATATTTTGTGTAGCAATATAATTCCAAAAGATTATTCCTGGCTAATTCTCCCTGAGATGCTATAGTTATATTTCTGCTATGAGAGATATTTGTGAAAAAAAGGTGGTGAAAAAGAGAGCAGCTAAGTTTTAACATGTGAAGCTTATGTGCAACAAGGAAATCCTCAAATGACGTGTAAAACTGTCACCATTGAACTGCCTAATCCTCTTTTAAGAGTCAAGGACTTGACCCATAAACTGCAAGAAATTTAACAAATGACACCTTTCTTCTAAAACAGCTGGTGCTATTTTGAAAATATGAGTAAGGTTAGGTCTCACCTAATAGTCTTGTCTGCCTGGTTTTACTTCTTCAATTGAGATTCATGGAAACTGAAAAATCATCTCTAGAGGTAAAAAATGGCATAATCTGCACAAAGGAACCTTCTTCCTGATTACACCAATTAATGAATGCCTTGTATTCTGCAGCCTGTTTATACCTTTACAATAATAAACTTAACTTTCCTGCCCTACCTATGGTTGGTTTTGCTGCTATACTAGAACCTTAACCTTTACCCTTTCAGTGTAAACTGCACTACACATGCATTATTTGAATATAGTATTTCGCCTATTTCCCCTCTGTATTTTTTGTTTATAATGAGTTACCACAAGCACAACTACCACATTCCATGTTGCTTAAAGGTAAAGAAGTAGTCTTATATTACAGCTTATAAAGAGGAAGACATTCCTGCTTTCTGTTCAATTTTATTTTTGAGAGGGACAGATTTCTGGAAGACAATTGATATAAGGTTTCTGGCTCCAAATATTTGCTGAAATTTGAGTGTTTAATTTCAATTTAATCTCACTATAAATTAATTTCCATCTTTTGCACAACTAGTTATCCGAGGAGACTGTCCTCAGCAGTTGAGGCTGGTCTCACACTTATGGGGATGTGATGTGAGGTTTGAGACACTTTATCCATTAGCACCTTGCAGAAGTGCATTTAGTATAACCATAGGGGGAAGAGAAATGACATATTTTGAAATCTTGCTTGTTCCTGTTCTTAAAAGCATTTCCAAAGGGAATGTAAAAGTCAGTGCATATGGCACAAATGTAATTCTGGACAGAGATTACATATGAATTACAGCTCAGACACAACATCACCATCTGTCCAAAAAGTCCTTTCTGATCTCCTTGCTCGAAATGCAGGAGAATCAGAGAAAGCATGTGACACCATGAGAGAACCAGAGCAAAGAAGCTGGGTCTCCATTGTAATAAAAAATGAAGTTAAAAAAGGTGCTTGATAAGCCCTTTAATCTAGTTATTATGCCTTGATGGTTTATCACTTAGTCATTGACTGAATTTCTTAACACTCTATAATGACTACTAAAGCTTTTTTTTATGGTGAGAAATTTTGGCTCAGCCTGAAGCTTTGTATTAGAACATCTTATTCCACACAAAATGACAATGCAGCCAATGCATGCTGATGCATTAAGGCATCACTATTTATAAAAAAATAGCCAATTGCAATTTCTTGAACTAAACAGTTTTTTGATAAACATGATTTCAGTCTAGTAGTAAGCTAATGGTACTTGAATATACTTTGTATAAAATATTGTTCAAATTATTGGAAATTTAGCAATATAACTAGAAGAAAAAACATCTGTGTCCTATTTCTTCCTTAAATAGACAGTTTCTATGCTTTTATTAGTATTTGCTTAGCTTAAACCTGTATATGTATTTAGGGTAAAATACAATTTTTATTGGTACATTTTGGTTGACAACAAATATGGACAAGAGTTTAAGTAGCTTTTAGACTATTTTCTTAGCAAAATATGAAAAACATCTTCTGTACTTCCAAACTGAAATTTTAAGTAGAAAATAAATTCATATACCTTCATATTCCTTATAATTTTTAATCAGTTTGCCAGTGCATTGAAAACTCCAAATAGAGTACATCATAGTAAGGACACTACAAAACAAATAAAACTGCAATTATAAATTATATGTAGCAAGTGCAGCTGCATTACATTTAATGGAATGAGGAACAGAAGTAGATGGAAAAACAAAATAAATGGTCACTTAACCTGAAATTTACAGTTCAGCATCACTCCTCCATATAAACATCCCTTTCAAATGAAATTGCCCATTCAGGAAGCAAGGGAGGATACTTGGTCTTTTTTTTGTGTTTACATTCAAGAGCTTAAAGGATCAGCTATGTATTGGGAAAAGGTCACCTAAAGACCTTAAATTGGGAGTAGGAACATAGTAAATAAGGAAAAAAATTTAAATCTAAATATTAAAAAACACTGGAAAAGTGTTTGAATGTAACAGTTATAGACAGCCATTTCATCATTTGTGAGATTTTGTGTTGACTGGGCTTCTGAACCTTATGCTAGCCAAGGAAAGTCAAAAACGCCCTTCCAGAGAAAACCGTCTTCTTACTTAAAAGTCAAATACTTGGAGACTACCCTGCCTTCCCTACAAATCTTCTGGAGTTGATACTATTCTGAATTCAGAAGTATTAAAGGATTTGGAAAAAGCTGATATATTCTGTTGCTATAAAGAACTCATTAAACTATGAGGATCCATGGCCTGACTTGACAGTGCAAGGAGCAGACCTAGAGCTGTATGACAGTAGATGTGCTGGTTCAGTGCTTGTTAGCAAAGCAATGCCCTAACAAAAAGGCACCAGAAAATGTGACTGAATATTGCATCTCCTGGAAAATATCACTGAAAGAAAATACACATGCTGGAAAGACACAAAGTTCAAATACTGCAAAATAAGAAAACATTTCAGTTCTAAATATCCATATTTGTTTTTATTGTAAAGTAATTAGCTAGTGGTACACATACCTATTTTCAGAAGTATTACTGAAGGATGCACAATAAAAGCCTTGACATACTCTGAGAAGGCTCTATATCTAGAAGTACAGTGTGTTTTATTGTAAATTAATCCAGGAGCAAGGTTGTCTCTCTTCTGTCAGTGAGCAAGTGTGTGAGTATGGACTCAGTGCATTTATCCCTACATTATATGCATTCCACTCCTTCTTACTGTCTTAAGAACAAAGAATGACAACTCTTATTATACGCCTTGGAAAATGTTTTTATTCATAGTGTGCTTTATAATAGGAGATGAAATTCAGTAATTTTGATACAAGGTGAAATGGATTCAGAAAAAGTTGCACACAACACTAAACAATTCTGATTTCATTTCAAATGCATTATCCACCAAGCATGCAATATATCTGAAAACTGGATAGCACACAGGATTTTTATTCTTGAAGAGAGTTCTGCAGCGAAATGAATATAATCAAGAATAGAAAACCAAAACATATAAATTAAACAGTTAAAAACTCAAACTGGCAGTGGTTTCTCGCCATATGCTGTGCTCAGAACTTGATGGTTAAACATGCAAAGACATCAGGGCATTGCCTGAAATAAGAACCTGGGCCTCGGTTAGTTGACCAACTGTGTTGCCAGCACATATAAATGATTTACACTACTGGAAATGCAGAGGGCTCTGCAGAGCAACAGCATGTGACATTCTGTTACAAAGCTAATGTTGAATTAGCTGCCTGGAACTTGACTGATGAGTGAAATATGCTTATACATTTAGCATTAATCCAATATAAAAATCCTGCAGAATTTTAGTCAAGAAGGTGGAACTGCTATTACAAAACCATTTTGCTTTATAACCAATTGAGGCCATGTAAGGTAATCTTAATGTCAAGCATTTTTACAGTACTTGATAACCATTAAACTAGTCTTGACTGTACATAGTATACATACACCAGAAATGCATTTTTAAAATAATTTTAACTTTTTATTTCATTTAATTCCCCTGTGAGGAATTTGAATGGATTACAGATGTGATACAAAACTGCAGAATTATTTTTCAGTATTCTAAAATAGAATTTATTTTTCTAAATTGCAAAATAAATTTTAAAATACAGAATCTCAAAACTTGTTATTACTTGCCTTTAGTTATTTCTTAACTTCACCTACTTGGTGTTTATCTTCTTTTTGAGGGGGAAGGAGATGGTTTCCCACCAAGTAGGTCACCTTGAGCATTCCCTTAGTTGCAAAGGTGTAGCCATACATATATTTTTCAGTCCCAAGAGATATGCAATTAACCTGTTCTACAAGACATGTACATTGAACTCCATTAAAAATTAAGTTAGGGATACTTTAAAATTTAAACTTCATACATAATTATATATCTTCACTGAACTTAAAAAATCCAAAGCAAACAAGCACCAAAAAACCAAACCTCGAAACAAACAAACAAACCACCAGAAAGATCAAAATTAAAAAATACTCTCAAGAATTTTACTAATTTTCTTGCAGAGACAGCTAATTTAAATTGTTTAATTAAAAAGAACAGATTTACAGCATTACCTTATCTGAAATGTTTGGGGTTCAGCAGCCACTAAACTGTGACCCTCTTGGAAAAAGTCCACGGGATATCAAATCTTCAAATATATCTCTACACTTTGAATGGATTTCAAACCCTTAGGTATGATCCTGGCTGGAGGATTAAAATTTAATCAGGATGATAGCTATCATGAGACACACTGTGTACCTGGTTCAGAGCCACAAAAGAAACCTTGCGTTGCAGAATCAGACCTTGCTCCTCATGTTGGACTACAGCTCCTGTTACTGCAAAATCTGAGGAAAAAAAGTTAATTACAGAATAAATAAATCAACAGAAATTCAGCACATATGAAATGCTTAATTGGGAACAGCTGGCATTTTTATCATCCTTTCCATCCTGATGCCAGTTATTTATGAAATATAATGATGAATTATTATGCTTCTCACAATATTTTCATACACAAATCTGTTGTGAGCTGTCTTCTAAAATAAGTGCACTTCCCAAAAAAATTATATATCTCTATTTTTAAATTCCATCAATAATAGTGATGTCAAAGATGTCTTATAGGAAAATAAATATCAAAATTAAAACTGAATTGTCAATTTATGACATCGAAATCTTTTTTCCATAATTTAGGAAAAAGAAATAATGAATTGCAATTAAATTAGTTAATTCTGTTATCCAACATCACTTAATCAACACGTTGATTAGAACTCTAGAAAACTGCCAAAGGAAGTAAGAAAAGAAGTAAATAGTTGCATACATTCTCAGAGTTTTCAAAATGACCATCAGGGAGCTTAAAGCTTGAAATATTAAGAATAGTTAATGCATAGATGAATCCTAGGGATTTTTTTTCCTATGGAAGTGAAGCAGTTTTTTATTATTTAAGAGCAAAAGTATTCTGTCAAATTTTGGGAAAATGTTCTTCCTGCCTGGAAGGTGGGCAAGGGAAATGTCAGAAGTGGTATCATCCCTACAAACAATTTTGTCTCCCATCCCAACCACGTTTCAAAAACTGAGAGGATCATCTTTGTGCAGGTATTCCATATCTGAAAGGTGGGAGGAACAAAGTCTCAAGGAAAGGGCTGAACTTAAGGAAGAGTAAGACAGACAACTTGAGAGTTGGTGAATCTGTGGGAAAACAAAGAAAATGGAAAGCAAAACTTCATAGCTCTGCTCTCCACAACAGAGCTAAATGAACACATAACTTTGTGGCCCAGTAACTTTGCTGTTACTTGCAACAGACAATGTTTTATGTTTCCAGTGACATCTGGGCTGGGCTGGGTCTGCCAGAAGGGTTCTTATAGCCCATAACTTGTCTAATAATGAGTTATCCTATATTTATCTGAGTAAATAAAGGCACTGCATCCTTTGCTTTGGCATTTCAAAATTATATTTTTCAAAAGTAGATGCAAACCCCACAGGAGTATCCCACTACTAAAATATTAATATCTCATATTTTGTGTGCCTTTTCCCTCACTCCTTGCCCTCCCTTCGAGAAGGCATGCCCTAGCTTTGCTGGAAGCACAATCTTGTCAAGATGCTAGAAAGCACCAAACCAAGAACTGCATAAATTCTTCAAGCATCTTCAGCAGCACATCTCCTCGGGTCTCTTGTGCACAGGAAAGAATATTTTGGATTTGTCCATAAAAAAGTAGAAGAATCTACATATGAATTCTGACTACTTTTTTATATATGTTGAAATAAAATATCATAAATGCTATTTCTATTTAAGTCAACACATTGAATGATCACATAAATAAATTAAGAGCATTGTCAGCATCAAGTGATGTAAGCTAGAAAAGCCAACATCAAGTGTTAGTGGTTTAGTAGTCAAATGTCTTTCTCAAGATCATCACAGCCAGTGCCAAACTTGAAGCAATAATCTTCTGGATCATTGAGACCATGGCTTTTCTCAATTACCTCTATCTATATGTGGAAGAATTCTGACATAGTTTTCTTAATGACTTCCCATTTCCACTGTATTATTGAAAAAATCAAGAGTTCTGAGTGCTGATTTATTAAGATTTAAAGCACTGCAATTCTTGATCAAAGGTAATTGCATGTCTTTTCCTTTTTCTTTCTTTTTTTATTTTCAAACTCATGTGACAACAGAAAATATTAGGTTGCTACGCAACCTTAAAAGCCTGCTTTCTACACAATAATGAAATGAAATTTATTGAACTCTATAATGGGAATGATGAAAAAATCCATTCTCAGTCATCACTGTCACTATTTGAATTAATTAGTACCAACACCACAATTTTGGTCTAATTTACCTTATGGCATTGTAAGTCCTAGGAAAATTTATCTTCTGATGAACTTCTTACATATAAATCACTTAGAAGTAATTTTGTATTTATTATAATCAGCAATTAAATCAGATGCAATAAGCAACAAGCAGAAGTTTCTATTGTACTCAGTGGGTTGCTTTTGTTTGTTTTTTCCTATTGTGGTCCACATCTATTCAGAACCTTTCTATTGATTCTTACATCATTATTCTGAGTTCATAAACAGCAGTTGATCTAACATAATGATTGTGTCAGAATATCTTATTGCAGCTACAATGAAGTATTAATTCATATGACATTATTTTCCCCTGGTTTCCAATAAAATTTTTAATTTAATTTATTTTTAATTTATGTCTAGTACAGGTGAGTATAGTAGAGAAATAATTAGGAGTGTTCTATGTTGGATTGTTCACTCAAGACAAAAATAATTTTATGAGCTGAAACATCTATCACTTTTTGGTGCAAACACTCACTGAAATATTTCAGTTACTTCAGCTGTAGACAGTTCAGCTGTAGGTATAAAAGTAGATAATTCTTTCTCTACGTCTAGACTGTGTGAAACCTCTTCTTCCAGACCATACTTCAATCCACATCTCTTTCCAGGAAAATATGGAAATTTCTATTTGTTAGTGTGAGTGTTATCTCCATTTATTATTTTCATAGCATGCATTTTTTTGCCCAGAATTTTCTGAAGTTAGGAATTTCTGGTTTTGTCTTAGAACAGGTAATCTGTGAAAAAAAAAAAAAAAACCTGCAACTACCTAAATTATTTTGTTATTGCTGTGGATCCTCTTATTACCATTTTCATACTTACCAACAATTATATATATTCTAACTAATGAACGCCGCCTTTATGAGAGATGTTCTAAGAAGAAAAAAGAGGTTCTGAGAATTTCTATTTACTTTGCTGTACCCTGGTCACAAGATATTTTTGCTTTCCTTTGAGAAAACTTAGCAAACTATGCTTTTTCTTATTTATTCATTTTTCTATTATTTTTTCTAATATTTCTATAACGTTTCTGTAACTATTGGTGTTTATTCATTGAACTAAATCATGGCAGTGCCCTAGTTACAGCCTCTAAATTTTTTTGCTAATCATAATAAGAGAACTATAATTTTCCTCTTTTTTTTGTTAAATATTGTTAAATAGACTTTTTAGGTCCACAGGCAAAAAGATCTAATTATAGAACACTGTACAATGAAACTGCATAAATAAAAAATTATTTCTATAATGTCTCAAGATATTTTGGAAATGTAGAAATCCTATAGAGATGTGAAGAAAATGGATTAATGAAAAAAAAAAAACCAAAAACAAATGGAAGCCAGAGATAGTTGAATCTTTGCAAGATTTTAATCAACTAATGTTGAAATATTTTGCTATAATTTTTCAGAATAAATGAAATGAAGGTATTCCAAGACAGAGACTGCTCAGCCAAGGTAATTCATTAACTAAATTATCAATTGAAAATAGAAATTTGTATAATATTTTGGTGATACAAAAATTTCTATAAAATACAGAGTTATACAAGAGACTTAGTTGGGTCCTAATGTCTCTTAGTAAAAAATATCTTTTATAAAATATTGATTCATTCATAATTTAATGTTGTTTTTAGAAAAAGTGCTTAGGTTGTGCTATTCACGTATGTTTTCTAATTCAATGCTGTATTTCCTTGATTTTTTTTGTCTTTGAAATTCAGGTTCACTTGCATGGGGGGATATTTTTGTGACAAAGCAGTTTGAGGGAAAGATCTATGATCTCTTCTGCTTCATCAAACCTGCCCTTCTTCTTGTGTGAGTTTTGCCTGGAGCACACAGTTCATCTTCCACAGTAGCACGACAGGGTTTTTATATTTGATTCTGTCATCACCCACTCAATTTCACAAAGAAATAAGCTGTGAAAAAAGACAAAATATCTTTTGTCTTTT
>VZSJ01003850.1:0-23050 GCA_013398405.1 Pheucticus melanocephalus
GCCACTTTCCATCACTCTTCCTTTCAAGTCCTGTTCAAAAGTCCTGTGTATTTAACTCAGATTAACCTGCTGAGAGCAGTCTGGATCTTTTTCCCCCCCCTCTCCTTCCTACATATAAAAAAGCTTTACATTTGTTGACTTTCAGGCAGATGGTGCCACTCCCACCATCCCATCTGAGCACGTTTTTCCTGTCTGAGTGGCTTCCACCTCACATCAGTTTCCATACCCCTTCACACCCAGCCCTGTTGTTGTTCTCAATTATTCAAGCTAAATCATTTTCATGTGTAGCTATTCCAGTTTGCATTAGTAAAATTATGTTTTCACCTCCGCTTCCTTGGAGAAGCCAGTGAACAGAAGCTGGGGTGGGGCTCCCTGTGAGTTCTCCTTTTTTTGGTGCTATATTTGGCTTTCTCTTGAATTTCAGCTCTTTGCATAGTAATCTCACTTGGTTTCTTTTCCTGTTGTTCTCTTTTTAGCCCTGTTGCTCAAAGGCATTTTCTGCTCAGCTGAGTTGATCCTGGCAGCCAGGCTGAGACTTCTAGCAATGCTCAGAGGTTTTCTGCTCCTCCTGCTGCTCTAAACATTGTTTTCTTTCCAGGATCCTCTTCCCAGGTGTCCTGATCACTGATGCCCATCTCAGGTTTTGCCTTCCTAATTGCTTCATCTGTTGTTTTCCTCATAGCCAATATTCCTAAATTGATGCTTGAAGTCTTTCCATTGTTCCCATGGAAGAAGGACCCAATTATTTTCTTTCCCACTCTTTTCCACACAAATTCTCCCTTTTTCTGTTGACTCTCTGCTGTCAGACAGGGTATTTTGAGGAGAACATTTCAATATTTCCTGTCTCTGACAGATGTGGATATCAATGTACACTGGCACATGGAAAGGTCTTTTAGAGACATTCAGAGAGTGTGAAGTATTTAGGGGGATTTCTTACTGCTTTGTCTATTTTCTTCTATCAGGAAGGAGTTTTTGGAGGCAGAGAGGCCAACTGACAGTTTTATTGTGGGTTTCTGGGTGGGGTTTTTGTGGTTTGGGGTTTCCTTAGGTTGAGGCTTTTTTTGGTTGTTTTTTTTTTTTGGTTGGTTTTATGTGAGGGTTTTTTTGGGGTTTCTGCTTTGGTTTCTCCATTTGTCAAAAGACATTAAAGACACTACCTTTGTAAAACATTGAGATCTACAGCCTGTGGCATCACCTGAGAGAGGTCTGGTGTACCACTGAGATTTGGTTTTGTCATCAAAACACTCATTTTCTGTGTCATTTGTGCTCTTCCATATTTTCCCTTTTAACCAGACAAAGCAGAAACATCTTCCCTCTAATCTCTTTCCCCCATCTGTGCTGTTAGCAGGCAAGGAATTACAGAAGGAAATGCCTGGGGGAATAAAGCAGAATTAATCATCTTCCTGAGCATCAGGTTCACCACGAGCTGGTGCACAGTTTGGGGGTGCTGGAAGTTGGTTTTGTTTGGGGATGGATGGGCAGCAAAGCTCTCACCCAAGAGCCAAGCCGGGGTGGTGAATCCTTGCAGGAAGCAAGAGGGTTTGATCATTTCTTCTTTAAAACTACTGGAAATCACTTCCCTGGTCAAGCCTCACCATGGCCCATCCCTGGGAATGTCCAAGGTCAGGCTGGATGAGACTTGGAGCAGCCTGGGGTAGTGGAAGGTGTCCTGCCCATGGCAGAGGGCTGGGATGAGATGATCTCCAAGGTCCCTCCCAGCCTGAACCATTCCAGGATTCTGTGTTTAAAACATGGAAGCTGCTGGGGTTGTTTGGGTTTGGAACGTGGATATTTCCACCATCTGAGACTTCACTGGGGTCACCTGTCCCACCTGGCACTCAGCTGTGTGCTCAGAAGTGTTGATGGCAGGGATGCAGCCCTGTCACAGCATCCATCCATGAGCAGGAAGGTGGTGGGAGCTGTCAGAAGGATTAAATGTGGCCCTCAGGCTCCTAGGGAGATGTCAGAGCTCTCCTCAGGTGGAAGAGCTGTGTGCATGTCGGGTTTGGACAGTGTGGGCGAGTGTGTGTCATGTCCTGTGTGTCATGTCCCATTTGTCACCTTTTCAGGCTCTTAGGCTCATGTTACAAACTGTCCAACCTGTGGCTTTAATTCCCTTTTCAGGCATCAGGGGTGGAATCAGGTTTTGAATTATTCCCATGTCTTCATACTGACCCTGTGCCCAGGACTGTGCAGGGGGAGTGCTGATAATTTTGTTTATTTGTTTACTCCTCCAAGACTGTTAAATTCCTCCTAAAATCTGTAATCAGGCTGCTAAGACCTGATGAGGATGTCCCTCTTCAGCAATTGCTCAGACCCATGATGTCCTCTATGTGCACTGACCATTGGGCACAGGAGGGTTATCAAAATAGTCTACTCAAAGCTGAAAAACCTAAATGTAATTAGAAACTTTCCTCTAGGAGACCCCTGGGCAATCAGTGTCCTCCAGCATGTTCTGTTCTTCTGATTCAGCTCTGTCCACGTGTCCATCCTGTGCTGGCTTAGGATCTCTTCACTTCCTCTCTGTGTGGTTTTCCCCATTTTTGTGAATCCTTTTTCTCCATGGCAGTAATGATCCCTGTAGTTGTCCTAACCTCACTCTGCTTCACAAATGACTTGTCCTTTTGTTTCCCACCCTCCTCAGCCAAGGGAGGAGAGGTGGCCCTGTCCTGATTTTTGTCAGAGAAGCTCTTGAGCCTGGAGTGGTTCCAAACCTCTGGAGCACTCTTGGCTCCCTCATTTTTAGGAACAATGACTTCTTCCTTTGTCCTGAGGCTCATTCCTTTTTCCTGAGAGCTCATCCCAGCATGTCCTCCTTCCTGGAAGGCACACCTGGATGCTTCAGGCCATCTGTGAGGAGGAACCATTCACTAGAGGGCTCTGACAAAAATGCTTTATAAAGCCATGAGTAATGTACTCATCCAGAGCCTTGACTGAGCCACTTCTGCTCCATCTGAAAGAGGGAACATTCCCTTTTTTTTGCCCAATGTCTGAATGAGCCAAACTCCTCTTGTGCCAACACCTTTGTGGTTTTTGTGCTCCCCTTTGTGGGGAAGCAGCCCTCTGAGAGTGAATTCTTTGAAATGAGCTGTGCTTATGGATTGTTCCAGGAACATGCCTGAATTTTCATAGAAAGCTCTGAACAGTGGCCCAAACAAGCCCTAGCTTAGAATGGAAGTGATGGACAAATAGTAAAATCATCCTGAAATTGCTCTTAGGTTGGTTTGATAAAAGATACAGAAGATACTGATAGCCAAGAAGGTTAAAATTTTATCCCAATCTTTGTTCTAGAAGGGCACTGTGGTGACTGCTGGATAACACAGCCCATAGGAAAGATTATTTTATGCATTCCCTTTTTTCTTGTTTTCGCTGTTTCTTGTTTCTTTCTCCAGGATGTGATACTGACCCTAAACCTTCCACTGTCCCAGATTGCTCCAAGCCCCATCCAACCTGGCCTTGGACACTTCCAGGGATGAGACAGCCACAAATTCCCTGGACAGCCCGTGCCAGGGCCTCCCCAGGGAATCATTTCCTTCCTAATATCCAATGAAAACCCACTTCCTTTCAGTTTACAGCTGTTCTGTAACATTTCCCTTTGCTGTCCTTACCTGAGTGCAGGGGAAAAAAAAAAAAAGAAAATAAAAAAACAAAAACAACAAAACAAACAGTGAGAAGCTGTGGACAGGATTTGCCTCCTCTCCAAACAGCCCCAGAGCACCAGGTGAAGTTGGTTCTTATTCCAGCTCTGAGCAGGGATGCAGGGCAAGCCTCGTGGCCGTCACTCCAGCCCTTCCTTTCCTGGTGGTGTGGTCACACTGGGTTCACATTGGATTTCTAGACAACCTCAGGGCTTTCACTTCCCCTAAAACTTAACAGGAGCTGCCTGTTTGTGACCAAAACTGCTGTTCCTCAAAGCAAGACACTGCAACTGTTCTGACAACTGGAGAATGCCCAGTTTGCTCAGTCCAGCTCCCTGGTTTTAAGTGATCCCCAATATCCAGCTTTGCAGGAGGCCTCTGGGTCCTGTTTTCCAGGGGTTTTGTGGATGTGATGTGTGTGCACCAATCCCAGGCAGTGGGAGAGGTCTGGGGAATGAGAGAAGAGTAGAGAAGAGCCTCAGGGACTTCACTGTGGTTCAGATCAAGCTCTAATTTTGTGCCAGGCTCTGCACTGACCTCCCACCTGCCAGGTCAAGGATTCTTCTGGACAACCTGCCAGACTCAGCTCTGGATTTGGGATCCCCCCTGCAACACCCCACCCAAAAAGCCTCCCAGCTCTCTGGGGAAGCTGGCCAGATCTGAGTTCAGCTCCAGAGCTGAATGTCATGGCAGGTGGACCTGCTGGGGGGTGGCATCAGGGTTGGGTTCAGGAGGAAAATAAGACTCAGGTGGCACAGCTGGAATGGACAGGAGTGGAGAGCAGACAGGGCTGGGTGGGGGTGTGACGGTGTTTGCAGGGGTCCGAGGATGAGGGAAGAGATGAGGATCTGACTCCATGTTTCAGAAGGCTGATTTATTATTTTATGATATATATTACATTAAAACTATACTAAAAGAATAGAAGAAAGGATTTCATCAGCAGGTTAGCTAAGAATAGAATAGGAAAGAATGATAACAAAGGCTTGTGGCTTGGGCTCTCTGTCTGTGCCAGCTGACTGTGATTGGCCATTAATTAGAAACAACCACATGAGACCAATCCCAGATGCACCTGTTGCATTCCACAGCAGCAGATAATCAATGTTTACATTTTGTTCCTGAGGCCTCTCAGCTTCTCATGAGGAAAAATCCTAAGGAAAGGAATTTTCATAAAAGATGTCTGCGACATTCTCTTCTTCCTTAAAAACCCCAATTCATCTCTTTTTCCCAGCAGAGGCATTTGCAAGCTTGTCCCTAAGGAGTTAAGGAGCACAGCTGCTCAGCTTCCCTTTCCCTGGGGCTCTCCAAGCCCTTTGCAGAACTCTCCTTTTTTCCTGAAACCTTCCACAGAAATGGGACAATCTGGCTAAAGGGAGGCTCTGAGCCTCCAAGCTGCTGGATGGATTTGGCCAAGTTGACTTTGTTTGACAGGGCCTGCTTGGATGAGCTGGGAAAGGACATCTGCTTTCCTTGTCAGATGATGGATCTGTCATTGGCAGGATTATGTTTGGCAGGAAGATGAAGTGCAGTGGTTTGAGCAGCTAAGTGGGATTCAGGAGATTTGGGAATTTGCCTGGGCCTCTTTTATTTGGGAAAGTCTCCCAGGGACTTGTGGTGCTGCCCGTGGTCCCTCACTGCTAGTTGGTCACAGAGAAATTTATTTACAACACATGAGAAAATAACTTTTCTCTGTTTAAAAATCACCGGGTTTTGCAAATCTTCCTGGATTGATCCTACAAAGGGCACACAGAAGGTTTGGGGTGTTTTAAACTTGGATTTATCTCCCATTCTGTCTATATTACTGATATTTAAAATTTACTTCATGACATTTGTAACACGTTTTTGCATTCTTACACAAAGGTCCTTCAGAAGAGCAAATAATTATAATACTTCATAAATACTCCCTTTTAAAAAATTTTATTTTCCCCAGGCCATTGGAGCTTTTGCAGCTTTTGACAGCCTTATTGTTGGAAATTGTGTCGCTCATCACTATAGAAAAATATCCTTGGTGTCTTCCTTTTCTCATTCTTGCCCTTTTACACTGATTTTTTTTGGCTGACTCAGAGGGGTTTTAGGAATAAAGCTGTATTTTCCTGGGGATGTCTAAAAGGAAAAAAAACCAAAAAAACAAAAAAGGATCTGAAAATCCAGTTTTAAGACAGAGCTGAATGACGTTAGGGAAGAAATCAAAGCTAGGATTGTTTTGAGAGAAGTCCCTTCAGTCCTGTGTTCCTACAAATAAAGAGCATGGATGAAAAGCAGGAGGAGGTTTTATTTTCCGATGCTTGAAATAAGATCTGCCTGCTAAAATCTTTCATTTCCTTTGTGGTTCACATGAGAAAGGGTTAAGAAACTTCATCTCCACCTCGAGCAGTGACTGAAGTGAAGTTACAGAAACTCTAGGAAGGCAACTTGCTTTTGTCTTATTGCATTGCTATTTTCACAGAAGCTCTGGGAAGGTGGGGATGGGGAGAAATTGTCACTTAGAGCTGGATGTGAGCCCGTGTCCTCTTCCACTGAGCTGAACAGAAATGGGTGAGAGGTGGGATTGCATCATCTGCAGACTTTTCAGTTCTTCTCCTCTTTTGTTTGACCCCAAATCCTGTTATCCCTGTGGCCACCCTGGTTCTCATCTCTGGAGTCTCCAACCAGTGAGCCCAGGAATACCCTGGATGTTGGGTTGTCTTTCTTTTGCTTTAGAGATGGGGTAGTTGAGGTGTTTTAATTTTTTTTTTGTTTTATGTGAAGGGTGAGAAAATACAGATGTTATACTTTATGTTATTATAATTAAAAGCTAACTATTATTTAATTACAATACATTAGAAGTGTTTCTTGGCTTATCAGCTTTAGCCACACCATGTTGTAAATGCCTCAAAGCCAATCATCTAAAATTACTCTCTGTGGGTCTCACTACAATGCATCTTTTATAGTTCTATTTCTCCAAAGTATCCAGTCTTATTTGTAAGGTTATCTTTTGAAACTAGTTTGTAGTTCCACTTCTCTCTCAACACTCTCTTATTCTGTGGTATTTCTAAATCTCATTTTTGATCTCAAGGTATGCACAGGCTGTGTGAGCCTTCTGTCAGGCTTGGAGAATTCCCTGCAAATCCATTTCCCACAGCTGGGATCAGGAGAAAGGGGCACACTGGGGCTCACAGCCCCTCTCCTGTGACTCCCACCTGTCTCTGAGGAGCTGCCACGTGTCCCCTGGATATTCTGGCCCTGCAGATGAGACTAAACAATTCTGCAACTCCTCCAAGTCTTGGCAATCTTTGGAATTGTATTTAATTAAGGAGTGTACACAAAGGCTTTATTTGCAGCAGCAGACTGCACAGTAATCCTCTAACAATTCCTGGGATCTGTTGGGAAGGAAAACTCTCATTAATAAAGACTTTGGTTACAACTCCTTGTTATGTGAGAGCTGCTGCAGAGCTCAGGGCTGCAAGAAATCACATCCAGAAAAACATTCCCTTCATCTTCCTGCTCAGGGATCTGAGTGGCAAAACCCCTGACAGCCCCACCACACCTTTACAGGGTGTTTGGGGCATGCCAGGAGGGATTTCAGGGGGTGGTTACCACATTTCAGCCTCACCCATAATGGATATTCCCAAGAAACTGGATTACAGCTCACCCTCTGATGTTAACATGAGCTAACCAGAGCTTGTTGTGGTTTTTTATTTATATTTACTTTTTGGATGGGAAAAGTGAACTCATGTGCTCCCCGGCCCTCTGTCTGTGTGGCCAGTTGTCCACTGCTGTGAAAGAGGCCAAAGCCCAAAAGCTCTGCCTTTTCCATAGGAAAAAACCCAAACAGAACAACACAACATAGTAAAAGACAGCCTGGAAATGGAGAATTAGTAAAGTGAGTTTGTACAAAGCTGTCTATAAAGTTTAAAACACAACATAGTAAAAGACAGCCTGGAAATGGAGAATTAGTGAAGTGAGTTTGTGCAAAACTGTCTATAAAGTCTAATTTAACTTTTCCAGGAGGAATAGACCAAAGAAAGATAATTATTCAGCCCCTCCTCCAGGGAATATCCCCTTTGCCAGGCAGGACTGACAGCTCTTCAGGGCTCTTTCCAGCCATGAGTATTTTGTCACCTGGGGGAGAATTTAGGCAGCTGAACTTGCTCCCTGTTGACCCCCCTGCAAAAAACCCTCACACTTTGTTTCCTAATGGTGCCCAAAACTGTGATATTTTTGTGTTATTTTGATTCCATCTGCCTTTGTCAGCCTGTATCAGTGACTGCTGTGACATGTGAGGGTTATTGCTGTTATCACTGAGGAGGGGGAGTGATAGAGTTATTTATTTACTTCTTTAGTTAATGTGCAAAATGAGCCATAAGCTCCAAGTCCTCCAGTGTGAATCTGTTTGTTGACCTTGATTGAGTTAAAGGTCTGTGGACATTAAATTCACACATCACTGACCTTTTCCAGCTGAGTGCTGGGTGTTTAAGTTTGAAGCCATCCAAGCCCAGGCAGTGGAGTGGGATGAAAGCCTTCAGAGCTGGTGTTTGCTTGCTCTCTGTGCACTTGGAGGAATGGTTAAAAAAAAATCAGGTCAGACTCAACACAGAGCTCTGACTCAGCTAAAACTGAGGGTGATGTGTCCCACTGACAGAGAAGCTGAGATACATCCCACTCTTTCTTTATGGGATCATAAAATCATTAAGGTTGGGAAAGATCTCCAAGATCATCAAGAGGAGTCATTAGCCCAGCACTGCCAAGGCCACCACTCACTCATGTCCCCAAGGGCCACATCTACATGGCTTTTAAGTGTCTCCAGAGGATGGTGACTCAACCACTGCCCTGGGCAGCCTGTGCCAGGATTAACCCTTTCAGTGAAGAAATTTTCCCTAATATCCAAGCTAAACATCCCCTGGTGATAATTGAGGCCATTTCCTCTTGTCCTGTCACTTGTTACTTGGGAGCAGAGCCACATCTGGCTGTCCCCTCCTGTCAGGAGCTGTGCAGAGCCACAAGGTCCCCCCTGAGCCTCCTTTTCTCCAGGCTGAGCTCCCTCAGCCTCTCCTGGTGCTCCAGATCTTTCCCCATCTCTATTCCCTTCCCTGGGCTCACTCCAGCCCCTCCATGTCCTTCTTGTCATGAGGAGCCCAAAACTGACCCCAGGGCTGGAGGTGTGGCCTCACCAGTGCCCAGCACAGGGGACAGTCCCCACCCTGGCCCTGCAGGACACCCAATTCCTGTCCAATCCAAGAGCCACTGCCCTTCCTGCCCAGCTGGGCACACCTGGGCTCCTGTTCAGCTGCTGTCACCAGCACCCCCAGGACCTTTTCCAGCCCCTCTGCCCCTGACCTGCAGTTTTGCTTGGGGTTGTTGTGAGCACCCACCTTCCCTAAAAGCTCACAGGAAGTCAGCACCATCACTAAGAAATCCAAGATCTTCTGTATCTTGGTATTTAGATGCTGGGCACTCTTTTTTTCAGTGTTTTGCCTAACATAGATATATTTTATTTTGGGTTGTATGGCAAAAAAAATTGTGAGATTTTTAAAGATTCTATGTATAATCAAATGTACCTGAGCCTGTCACAAGCCCACTTTTCAAAACAGAGCCTCATTTGTTTTTTTAAATGTGATAAAACCGGTTACTCAGAAGTAAATATTGGACCCTTGAGGTGAATATACAGTTATCCAACTCAGGCATGAGATTTTGGTGAAGGGAAGAAGTGGCAGTGAAGTACTTGCTAATGGGCTTGGTGTAAAATCTACAGCCTAAAAAAAATTCAGATCTATTGTAGAGCTACAGAGTGCTTTGCCAGCCCTGATCAAAGTTAGAGTAGTATGAATTAATTACTTTATAAAGTGAAAAAGAGGTATTTATAGATGTGAGATGAGTTTGGCAACTGTTTAAGTCCAGAGAGTTAAAACTTCCCCTTGAAAAAGTCAGAATGTTTTGAAAACATTTCAGTCTTTATTTTTCCAGCAAGTGTTCTGCAAATCTCTCACGCTTCCCCTCGTGCTTTTTTAAGGTTAAAATAAAATGGCAAGAAGAACTGTAAATCAAAACAAAATAACTCTATGGTATTTCAGATGAGCCAAGATGAAATTTCCAAAGATCTGTTTCCCTTTGGGGAAAAGAAATATTTGAGAACGAAGACAACTCCAAATGATCCCCCTTCTTCTGGTGTTTGTATTTTTATTTATTTTTAATTTGACTAGAAAGCCACAATTATTTGTTTATACACTACTAATCAAGGCCCACTCCCAACCTAAAGGAAATTAAAATCTAAACCAGGCATGGCATGAAACAGGGAAGAGAGCAGGATAAGTTAATAGGAAATGGTGAGATTAATTTAGTGTGTTAAATTATTTTATAATCCTAACCCAAATTTACATCAAACAATTGTTCCTTCAAAGGATTGCTGGACTTTTTTTTGTCTTAAAACCTTGACTGGCAAATATATCAACAGAGCAATAGCTCAACGCATTTTGAAACGAGACAGGAAATTATTTTTGTTTTCTTGATTTATTTTCTCTGCCTATTTCTGATTAAAATGCATGGTTATCTCAAAACCCTCAAGAGGGAGCAGTGAATCAATCACTTCTCCTGTGTCCTCGTGATCTGTTCCTGAAGTTCACCCCACTGATGTTTTTTCCCACATTACATTTAACAGGGACAGTTATGAACTCAAGCCAAGGCTTGGCTCTCTTGACATCATTCCCTTCTCTCCACCTCTTTGCAGCTGGATTTCTGAAAATCCAGCTCCATTTTTCTCCAAATCCATTTTTCTCCCTGTTGAATGCCCTTTCCAATCCCTTTAGAAGAGCTGGGGTTGGGAGCAGCCTCAGTTTCTGGCCATGGCAATGGTCAAGGTGTCCCCTCCAAGCTGAGAGGGTGTTGGTGACAAGGGGACCCTGAGATATGTGTGAGTTCCTTTTTTTTGAGTAAAAAAATCACCATTCCTACGTTTTATGGCTGAGGCAGTTCATGAATTGCATGTTGTGAGGAGTCCACAATTGATTACCTGAACATTTATGGCCACTGTTGTATTACAAACACAACTTGATTAGGACTGACTGAGGAGAAACCACTTGAGGGGAAAAAGCCTTTTCACTGGGAATTTCCTCCTTTTTAGCTCCTTGATCTCCTAATCTGCATCAGAGATTCTGTTCTTATTTGATTTGGGGTTTGTTGTGCTTTGAATTAGTGTGAGAGCCAGGGAATAAACCACGAAGCACAGGTCCCACTGCTCCTGGCATAAATATTAAATCTGCCCTGCCCTACATTTCATGGTGGTGCTGGTTAGCCAGGCAGGGTTTCCAGAGCATAGAGCAGCAGAATTGCTCCTCATCTGTTGGAATCCAAAGTGCCAGGAACTCGCAGAACTTTGGGCCTGGAAACCAAAGCTTAGAATTAAACCCAGGTTTTGATCTGAGACCTTGGAAAAGGCTCCCAGACTTAGATGAGAGAAGCAAGAATGTGGATTTATAGTTTAAAGCAGAAACATGTTAAGCTGAGAAGAGGAAAGTTTAGAGTTTTAGAGTTTAAGATATAGAAAAAATAAAAGCAGTTACAGATGTAAACAAGGAGTTTAAATGCAGCACTGTGGGTTTGTGTGTTGTAACATGATTGGCTAAGAAAGCTTACACTGTAGCATGAGTCCATAAGACTAAATATTTAAGGATTGAGTCAAAAACATAAATATCCTTGTTGGCAGTGTTTTATTGGTCAATAACTCCTTAAAAGGTCTTGTAACTAAGGCTCTTGTGACCTTCTGGGACGTGCAGTAAAGACGTGAACTCACCCTTCCTGCCCATGTAGGAGACAAGAAAATAAACTGCACCATCAAATACAATTCAGAGGTCCTGTCTCAAATTCCTTCCAAAATTCCCCACAAGTGAATTATAACACTGATCATCAGGGGAAAAAATAGGTTCTGAGGTTTTCTTTTCTAAGGAAGTGGAGGGAAGTGCTGATTTTTCAGCAGCTCTGGGCTGCTCTCCCTCCTCTTGAGCGAACACAGAATTAGGCTGGGTGCACATCTGTGCAATGGTGCTGGAGAGCTCCAGCTTGCTCCACAAGGCCATGAATCCCCAGGAATGCCTCCCTGAGGATGAGCTTTGCTCACTGTCTCCTTCTGTGCCCTCCCTGCAGGCGTCCAGCACGCGGCCAGAGTGCAGCATCATGCAGGAGATCGAGGAGGAGCGCAGCCAGTGCCTGGCAGAGCTCACCTGGGACAACCAGACCTCAGGTATGGCAATGCTTCTGTCCCTCCCTGGCCAGCACACCCACCTCCCTCAGCCTCACAGCTGCCTTGTCCTGGCCATTTCCCAGCCCTTCTGCTGCTGGAGCAAGGATTCCTCCAGCTGCTTCTCAGGAGGGAGAGAAATAGGTGCTTCCAGAGTCAGCCAAGAGTTCCAGCAGCTCTGCAGGTTCTCTTGCAGCCTCCTGGCTGGGAATGCCTGACTGGGGTGTTTCAGTGGGTTTAATCACAGTTGTCCACCTTCTTGAACTGGATTTTTTCCATTTTTTCCTTGGGAACTGAACTGAAAGCCTGAAGTTCTCCTAAGTCTTGGACCACTCTAAGGGAAGTCATTGTGACCATCTCCTTTGATTGAACTGCCCTCCCTTCCCTGTGCCAAAATTGCTCCTGTCCTCATGGTGGAGCAGAGGGTGCTCCAAGGCTGTGAGGTTTTTCTGGAGTTGGGACAGGCAGCTGAGATCCTCTTCTTGCTCAGGGAGCACTCACCACACTGAGAAATCCCCCTGGAAGGGTCTCCATTCTCCTTAACCCTCTTTGTCGTTGTCGAGGCGGTCACGACATAAAGCAGAGACTACAAGCAGTCTCAGTTGGCAACACTTTATTCTTTAACATGGCTAACTTTTATACACTTTCTAATTGTTGATACTTCTTCTACTTTAACTATTAGCTACAATAAATTAACACAATGCTATTAGTAAAAGTTACAGTGACTCCACCTATCTTTCTAACATTACTTCATCTAGCTGCAAAGTGTTATTATCTTTCTTCTCTCTATCTCTTTAGTTACAGCTTTAAAGAAAGCTCTTTATCAGCTTCTTCTTACTTCTCAGCTTCTTCTCGCTCCTTTAGCTAACAGGCCCGCTGTTAGCTCCTTCCACACCTCTTCCTGCTTCAATTATCAGGAAAGGAGCAAGGTTTTGGTGCTGCCCCATCCCATCCCCATCCCATCCCACCCCACTCTGTCCTGCAGTACAGCTGTCAGAACCCCAAATTAAGGCATCCCATTGGATCCCTCCCCCTCCAAATGCCTCCCTCAAGTTACCAGCCCCACATCTGCCAGTAAAAGTTGTGTAGGAACCCAGGTGAGACTGCCAGGATCCAAAAAAGGAAAAAAAAAAAAAAGGGATTATTTTGCTGGGAAGATGAATCTGAAATCCTGGTTGAGATTTGCATCTCTCCTCCCAAAAGAGAGAAAAGTGGAAGAGGAAAATCTCCACTGGCAATGTTTGCAGCCAGGCCACAGAGTGAAGGGCTGGTGTGGGACAAGCTGATCCCAAGTGGAGCTTCACTGGATGCCAGGAAGGCTTTTGGCCCCTGCTTTTATCTGCTAAGGGATGCTTGTCTTTGATTTGGAAGCTGTTTCAAGTGTCCTTGTACATTTAAATGGAGTCTTTTGAAGAAATGTTCTTCTGGAACCAGTGAAGGGAGAACTCAGGGTGGATAAAAACCTTCATCTGAATGCCAGCTAAATGCTTCATTTCGTTTTCATGGATATTTAAAGAAATTAAATTAAATACATTACATTAAAAGGAGAATAAATAGTTGAAGTGATACTTTTTCTGCTTTTCCAAAATGATTTTTTCTCATTGGAAAATATAATCCAAAACAGCTCTTTTTTTTTTCTTGCTTTTTTTTTCCCTGTAACAACAGAATCAAACCACTGGAAATATTTTTCCCAATTCTGAAGTAAAGACACACAACCATGTTGCAAATCAGTAATGCCCAAAGCAAGTATATAGAAATCCTTTGGAGGGTTTTTTCCCTGATTGAGTGCTGAAATATTGGGCTGGGATAAATCTGCATTTCCACCAGTCACTACTGATGAACTGGATTGATCCAGAAATTGCAGATTTAAGCACAGAAAAATGGTTTTGTCCATGGATACACTACTGGAGCTGGAGTGACAAAGGGGAATGGCTTCCAACTGAAAGAGAGCAGGATTAGATTGGATTATAGGAAGAAATTCTTTCCTGAGAGGGTGGTGAGACCTGACACAGGTTTCCAGAGAAGCTGTGGCTGCCCCTGGATCCCTGGCAGTGCCCAAGGCCAGGCTGGATGGGGCTTGGAACAATCTAGGATGCTGGAAGATGTCCCTCCCCATGGAAGGAGGATGAAAGGAGATGATTTTAAGGTCCCTTCCTTTGTGGAAAGCATTTGGCATCCATTTACCCCAAAACATCAGCAGGTATTTAGGAGCTCAATACCAGAATTTATTATCCAGACAGTGACAACTGCCCTGGAGACAACAGAAAAAAGCAGAATTGTTGGCTCTTAAATGGGTGCTGTGGATGAATGTGTGGAGAACTCTGTCATGTGCTGTGTGGACAGATAATTTCCAAGTGCCTACATAGGATGTGTTTCCCCTTCACAGTGTTCACAGCATGTGAGCACAAGTAGGTCAAATAAGGTGTTTTTTTCTGGAGTGGGGCTCCATAAGTCAGTAAATGTGCCTGAGCTGCTAAATCAAACTTTGAACTTTGATGGGTGGGGGCAAGGGGGGAGTTTGCTGGAGAGAAGTCTCATGGAGGTGATGATATGAGATCCCATGAAGGTGATGACTGTTTCATCTGAGTGTTGCTGGAAAGAGAAATCCTAGCAAAACTCTGAGGAAAAACATGATTTTAACCCAGTTCCATCCTCCTGTGCAGGGGGATGGAACTGGCTTAAAATCATGTTTTTCCTGGAAAATTGGATGGAAAATTGAAGCTCCCTGTGATCTGCAGTGTTCAACTTTGATTTATGGCCAGGTGGTTGTGTTGCCTTCTGCACTTCCCACAGCTTTTCAGGAAAAGGAGAACCACTTGGGGTTTAACGAGTGTTTTGTTATCCTTTCTAATCAAAAGAGTGGAAATAAACACAGTGTCTTGGTACATTCTGGAAAGAAAGCTTTGTTTAGGAGCCATTATCAGTTGTATTGATCAGAGGGGCTTAATCACAGCTGTAATTTGGTGTGTCAGGCAGATTAGTCACTTGTTAAGAGCGCTTGATGGTGCTGAGGTTGATCGCTGGCTGGGGTTAAGCAGGTGGATTTCCACTGATAAACAACAGTGTCCTTCTTAACCCTCTTTTTTTTGTCTTCACACATCCACCCATTCCTCACAGGGGCTGAACATGCATCAAATCCAGGATTCTTTTCAAATGAAATTTCTTCCATCCCTGGAAGTGTCCACAGCCAGGTTGGATGAGGCTTGGACCAACCTGGGAAGGTGTCCCTGCCCTTGACAGGGGGTTGGAAGGAGATGATCCATGTAACTCTGTTCCCTTTTAGGAGAGTGATTCATTATCTGTGGATTTACCCATATTTTAGGAAGTTTGACAATTGGACTTGATAATTTTAAAGGTGTCTTCCAACTCTGGTGATTCTGTGACTCTACAGCCCAGTGCTCACTAGATCTTGCCTCACTCTGATGAGGAGAAGTTTATTTAATTTGTTTTCTCTCAGGGTCTCTCACTGGTCAGAGTGACCCCAAGATGTGTTAGAAAGTCTCTTTTCCCAACCCAGCAGTCAGAGAAGGAGTCAGAGCTCTTCAGTTCTCAGCCTCAAGGTTGTTTATTGTTCCTTATCTATAAAATTCTTTCTCCTGTCCATCCAAGATCTGTTCAGCAGGACAGTTCCAGGCACTCTGCCTGCCCTGGGGCAGTGTTATCTTTTTATACTAAAAACTACGTGTACAATATTTACCATAACTTCCCAATACCCATCACCTATGTTAGACAGTGAGCTTCTACTCTAAACCAATCCAAAAGTGCCACTATCACAGCAGAAGATGGAGGCCAAGAAGAAGGAGAAAGGCTGGACACGCCCAGATTCCTCCATCTTGCCCCCTGAACCCCCATTCTAAAAACCCCCAAAATCTACTTTTCCACCCTGTGATAAATTCACTATCATTCTACTTAAACTGTCATGGCTTGTAATTCTTCATTTAAGGTTGGTAATTGTTTTTTCCAAGGGCTAAATCAAAGGCACAGGGGTCTTGGGCTCTGTGCCAAGGTCTCCGAGCCCCCCGGGCAGGGTCTCAAGTCCTCCAGGGCAGCCAGAGGAATTTCCTGGGTTCCCACAGTTTTCCAGCACAGGAAAGGCTGCAGAGGATGCAGCAAGGGGGAAATCCACAGGGAAAAGCAGCTGAAGTTGGCAGTATGTACAGAGGAGAACCAAACAGCACCAAGATCAACGTTTGGGCTTTTAAGGAAGTTTGTAACCATCAGAGGACACCCAGCAGCCTCTCTGCAGGTCTGCAGGAAGGAGAGTTTTATGGACTTGGTGGCAGAGCTTGCCCAGTTTCTGGAAGGGTGTGTGGGGTGCAGTTGTGTTGCAGCACAGGGCTGGGTTTGGTGAGCAGGACTGGCCTTGCACTCCCCTGCCCTGGTGTTCTTTCCATGCTGAAATAACTGGCAAAGACATCAAATGTGGGAGAAATAGCTGCTCACTTTTCATAGTTTAGGAAGGTTTATTAAACCTTTTCAAAAATACAACAGAAAACTGAATAAAGAAAAAAGGTTACGGCGCTGGGAGCAAAAGATTTTTCCCGCCATGTGCTCAGCCCCCTCACAATGGAGGTTTTTCCTTTTTAACTCTTTAACCCCTCCCAAAGTTCTGTCCATCAACTCCTTCTTCACTGTCCAGTGGTGGAGATCTCTTCCTCAAATCCTGATTTGGAGCTCAGGTGTTCCATAGTGACAAGCCAGCCCTCCCAGATGTCCCAACTCCAGCTGTCCCTTGATAACCACGTGAGAGGGTACAACATAACTATAAATCTATAAACTTTTCTTAACCTACATACATGATATTTGTCCATTAATTGTGAGAGTCAATCATGGCATTACTCATCTAGCACAAATGCAATAGTACAACATAACTATAAATCTACAAACTTCTCTTAACCTACATCCATGATATTTGTCCATTAGTTGTGAGCGTCAGTCATTGCATTACTCATCCATCACAAATGCAATATGTGATTCAACACAGGAGTGGGTTCTTTGCCATTAAAATCAGGAATAGGTAGACAGGGACCAGATTCACATGGGCACACAGCCATGGCATGGGAATGACTTTTGGTGATGGATTTTCACTTGGTTTTGGGTATCTCTGGTGTGTTCTGGCCAGGTGTAGGCAGCTCTTTCAGGATGTGATGAATCCTATTTGCCTATTGTCAAAATATTTAAAATGAAGGGATATTTAAGTATTTAAAATCTTAATGAGCAGCTCAAGTGTGTAGGAAAGGAAAAACCACATTTCACAGAAAATCTCTGTGCTGGTGCTCAGTGGCTTGGAGGGGATTTGGCCAGCTGAGGTGAAATCATGACAAGGTGACCTTTAAAGGTCCCTTTCAACCCAAACTATTCCATGATTCTGTATTTCAGAAGGGATGAATGCGATCCCAGCCCCACTGAAAATTAGGATTTAGCTCCAGGTGCTTTTCCCAGGATATATGTGTGTGCAGCACAGTGGCTGCTCAGCTGACAATGCACTGAGCAGCAGGAGGAAAGCTCTCCCAAGGGTTGGGATAAGGGGATTTCCTTCCCAGCCTCACAGAGGCAAATCCCTCTCTCTGTTGAGCTCCTGAAGGCTGCAAGGCAGAAATCACCACTGCCCTGCTTCCCGCTCTCACTTGCCTCTTTTATATCATGCACAAAGGAGTATTTCTGCTTTGGTTTTGGTTTTTTTTGTTTTTTGTTTTTTTGGAGAAAGCTTTGCTTCTCCACGGTTTTAATTTACAAACAGTTCCGCTTAAACTGAAGCACACAAATTAAATGATAATAAATTTTTAAAAGTAGCCCTCTCTTTTTTAAAAAGGCAGGAAAATCAATCAGGTCTAGGTCGGCTGGCTCAGCTCATTATCTGTTTATCCCATTATTGCTAATTAATTTGCTCTGCAATCAGATACTCTTTCAGAAGCAGGAGAGTTATTTAAGGATAACAGCTGAATAAGGAACCATGAGTTGTGTCTGGGTGGGATGAGCAGCTCTGGAGACCAAGAGCTGTGCAGGGAGCATGGCCTTTGTGGAATCACAGAATCATGGAGTGCTTTGGGTTGGAAGGGACCTTAAAGATCATCTCCTTCCAACCCCTTTCCATGGCAGGGACACCTTCCACTATACCAGGTTGCTCCAAGCCCCATCCAACCTGGCCTGATACCCCTAGTCCCTCAACACTGCCCTTTTTTGTTTGCTCTCTAAGCCTGTCTGTCTTGGAAACAGAATAAAACCCAATAAAAAAGTCTGAAAATGGAAAAACATGGGAAAAAATAGTGGAATTCCCCCTCCCAGTGCCTGTTCACATCTGCTACCTTGCACATGCCTCACATCTGTGAGACAGAGATGAGTTCTGCAAGCTCATCATCACCATTGTGGCATGGAAAAAAAATCCAGGTGGGAAATGACCCGTGCTGTTTAAACCCTGAATATTGCTTTTGCTGTCCTACAGTGGAGGCTGGCTAAAAAAAGCCAAATTTGGAGCTTGGGGGGGGGTCTCTGTCAGTCCCCCCCTAAAGAAGTCAAATCAAGTTTGATGGGAGGAGAAGCAGTGAACATATGGAAATTAAAAATCAAGCTGGAAAAAAACATTGATGAAGTTTAAATTAGGAGCCTGTTTATTCATCACCATCTGTTTATAGTGCAGCAAGATAAGAAATAATTAATAGTTCCTTGCTTGGAAAAGTTCAAATGAATTCTCACCTCCCCCTTGCACAAGCCCTCTTGGGGCAGGTGAGGTGTCAGTGGGATTTGTGGGACAATCCTGTTATCAGCAGCTCTCTAGGTGCTGGAGAAGGCTGATCCAGCTCAAAAATTCCAGGAAGTGCCCAAAGCAGGATGGGGAAATCTGTGGATGTGGCACTTGAGGACGTGCATCAGTGGTGAGCGTGGTGGTGCCAGGTTGGTGGTTGGATTTGGTGACCTTAGGGGTCTTTCCCAACCTCAAAGATTCTGTGATTCTGTCATTTCAGAGCTGTGTAGAGCTCTCATAAGTCTTGTGCCACGTTCATCAGCCTCTTAAAAAATCCTGGGACAACAGGAATGGCTGCATTAAATGGCAGCTGTTGTTCTGCTAAATCAAACCCTCAATCAAACCTCTATCAACATACTCAAAAAAAAACCAGTTTAGCTCAGTCTAAAATATGTTTGATCTTGGTGGTCTCTCGAAGGCAAAAGGACCTGCTGGACTTTTTGCTACATTGTCATCTGTTAATTTTTAATTTACTTTTTCCCTGTTACTCCAGGCTAGGTGATACAAAGGGTCTCAGTTTCATTCTTGCTCTGACCAGCAGCACTGGGCAGCTCCCAGATGTGACATCAGTCCCCTCCATTCCTTGGCAGGGTGGCCTCTCCTACAACAGTAGAAAATTCAGCCATGGGACATCAAGACCTTAAACCCCAGACTCTCATGCAGGATCAGTACCAAAGTCAGGCTCCCTTTTATTTATCAGGATTTTTTTCTCCCAGTTCTTTGGCAATGATCGCAATACACAGCAGGACAGGTTCTTCCAAATGGTCTTCCTTCACCCTTCCCTCAATCTTCCCAAACACCTTCATGCTGCAGCTCTTGAAGAGGTGGAACCCACTCCCTGGAAATTCAAAATAAAGAAATCTGGGGTTTTCAAAAGAGAACTTTTGCAGACTCTGCTGTGAAATCTGGCCCCTGAAATAAGAAGGAGCAGCATTGTCACAGAGGTAAAACCAGCCCCAGACTTTGGTGTTGGCTGATCCAGCCTGAAGCTGTTCTTCCAGACCAGGAGGATTTTTTTTTTTCTGGTGAAACAGTAATTAGCAAAATTTTCCCTAAAAATAGTTCTTTTTCTGTCCATCCTAGCTCCATGGGCACACAGCCATGGCATGGGAATGAGATTTGGTGATGGATTTTCACTTGGTTTCGGGTATCTCTGGTGTGTTCTGGCCAGGTGTAGGCAGCTCTTTCAGGATGTGATGAATCCTGTTCAGATTGTCTTGCCTGTTGTCAAAATATTTCAAATGAGGGGATATTTAAATATTTAAAATCTTAATGAGCAGCTCAGGTGTGTAGGGAAAAAAACACATTTCATAGATAATCTCTGTGCTGGTGTTCAGTGGCTTGGAGAGGATTTGGCCAGCTGAGGCGAAATCATGGCAAAGGGCTGGAACAAGATGACCTTTAAAGGTCCCTTTCAACCCAAACTGTTCCATGATTCTGTATTTCAGAAGGGAGGAATGCAATCCCAGCCTCACTGAAACTTGGAATTTGTCACTGGGTGTTTGGGATTGGGATTTAGCTCCACCTCTCCAGTGAGCCCTGCTAATTCCCAGTTGAATTTTGGTGATTTAGTGGTAAACACAGTGATGCTGGGTTAACTCTTGGCCTCAATGCCTGCAAAATGTTTTTCCAACCTCAACAATTCCATGTTTCCAACAGTGGTCCCTCAGTTTCTTTTCTGACCCTACCCACCCACCCGAAGTGCAGATGCCCACCAAAACTAGGATGAAATTCCAGCACAGACCCTCACAGCACCTCATCACCTGCCTTGACCTCACCTTTCCACTGATATTAAGATGTTCCAGCATCTGTTTTCTGCCTTAAAACACAGCAGGGGTGGAGGCTTTGCCTTGGTTTTGCTGTTGCTGATTCCTGGCTGGAATCTCTCTAACAAGCAGCAGGGTTTGTTTGATTTGGGAACAGCTGTCCCAGGGTTTGTCAGGATTAGCAGCCACTTAGTGGACATACATTTATGTTGGAAAAGGCATTTTAGTTTGGAGAATGTGCCACACTCAAATGCCAGCAGAAGTTTTGGTTCCTTTTTTGTTTTTAACGTGGGATAATAGATAAATGCACAGAGCCTTAGCCATACAAAAGTTATAGAAATAAGGAGAAAGTGGCATTGGTGCAATGGAAAATAAATTCCAAGTATTTTCAGAGCTCTGGATGGTTAAATTAATAATTTAATCTGGAGCTCAGATTAAATCCATCTATGTAGAGTTTTTGCTTCTGACAGCAGCCTGTGTTTGTCCCTCTCAAATCCCATGAGATTTCTGGTTAAAAATATTCTCCTTCCTCATCTTTTCTTTTAGTTTTTCTATTAATATTGACTTTATCATAGCACTTTCATGATGGTCTCCACCCTTTCTACCTGGGGAATATTGCACACACTAAAAGCAAAGTTGGGAAAAGCCAAGAGGTTGAGCCAGTTGTCTTTGCTATGAATTTTTCTCTGGAGATGCCAATATGGGGAAAACCATCTAGGAAGGTCCCTAAATTCAAAGTCTGATTCTCTATAAATCCAGTTGTCTACAACTGCTGGAAGAGCAGAGGGATTTGAGTGAGGAAACCCTGGAATAATCCTTTAATCATGGTCTGTCTCAGAGCACTGCAGATCTTGTTTAGAGGCTGCTGAGGAGATAAGTCATGGTTTTGGCAACACCCTGTGTAAACCTTCTTGAATCTTGGATCTTTTCTTTCAGTTTACATGTTCTGGAGTTAGGCAGAAGGGCTCAGCTCACAAATTTGATTTATGAAAAGGAGGGATTAAAAAAGCCGAGTGTTTATTTAGTTTGTTGGTTAAAAAAGGCTGAAAGATTACAAACTTTTTTTTTTAAAAGAAACTATTTCCCAATAGATGTTGTTGATGGAAAATCTCAGGATATCCATGCTTAAAAATCACCCTCCAGCAACAGTCACTGGTGATTTCTTTTATGTTGATTAGACTGACTCAGTCTGGGGACTTGAAGGTGAGGTTTCCTTCTTATGTCTTTGGGTGAAATTTCTCCAAACATTTAGGAAGAAATTTATTTTTTAATATATTCCTGTTGAGTGCTTGGACAGCTTCTACTTGCAGAAGTATAAACCAGGTTTTATGGTGTTCTTGTTATAGAACCATGGAGTTGTTAAGGTGGAAAAGACCTTTAAGATCATCAAGTCCCTCTTGTGGGAAAAATGAAATCTCAGACTTGCCACAGATATTGAGGAAAATCCAAAGCAAACTCTTTTCATTTATCCTGAATTTTGGGAAATCCTTTTTGCTTTCTGTGGTTGCTTTTCTGCTGAACTGGAGCTGCAAATCCCTCAGTGAGTGATGAGCAGAGGAGCACCAGAGCACCAGCAGAGCTCATTGGTGCTGGGAAGGAAATGCCACCATGCCAGGGGTCACAGCCTGGCAGGATTGTGGTTTTCCCTTGGCTGCTTGGATTCTCTGTCACATCCTGCCTGCTGGGCTGGAGGCAGAGCAGGCAGCACAACTGGCAAAAAAAAAAGACCAACCCAAATTAAACCCAAAGCTGTGGAAAGCTGGAAGGGGAGCTCTGATGGGGTTGCTGCAGAGCAGATTGTCAGTTTATTTGTGATACAAATAAAAAATTAAAAATGTGATGAGATGCAGCTTGGGGAAGCAGAGATGCCCAAAGGATGCTGGAATGGGACTGGGACTGGGGACAGGAGGGCACAGCAGTGACTTTTTCAGGGAAAGGAGGGAGGATTCATTTAGTGACACCTCAGAGCCAAACTAACCCCAATAAACCCAATCTGTCACAGAAAAATAGAGTAAAACCCTACTCTGCAAGGCCAGGAAAGGATGGGGTAGAATTAAACCCACCAAAGATACCAGGGAGAAATGACAGGGAGCTGTTTCCATGCTGGAAGCTACTGGATAGGCTGGGACACTTCAGCTTGAAAAAGAGATGCCCAAGGAGAGATGTTAAAGAGGATTTTATGGGTTTTCTCCCCAGGGAAAGGGATGTTGTGGTTAGGCTGTGAATATTTCTGTCTTTGTAAAAGAACTGAGCAGTTCCTAGTGAAAGCAGCAATGAGCAGGTTCCAGGTGAATTCAGAAAAGGATAGAATTTTTCTGTCAGTGGACACTTAAATCATGCAATGCCTTGGCACAGGAGGTTGTGAATTCTAAAAGTTTTTCCAGGTTCAGAATAATATCCAATTGCATTTAATTTACAAGAGTTATGGGAGAAAAAGAATCTATCTACAGTATTTTTTATTATTTCATACAACTTTTAAATTGAAAATCGCCCCTTATTTGAGAGGTCTCTGCTCTCTGGAGTCTGTGGTGACCCAGGGGTTTTCCTGGGTGGTGGGCACGGGAGATTGTGAATTCTAAAAATGTTCCTAGGTTCAGAATCAAAATCCAATTGCATTTAATTACAAAATTTATGGGAGAAAAAGAATCTATCTATGGTATTTTTTATTATTACATACAACTTTTAAATAGAAAAATCA
>VZSJ01003852.1:0-19731 GCA_013398405.1 Pheucticus melanocephalus
TGGGGGTGAGGAGCAGACTGCACCAAGGGCTCAGTGTTGATCCAACAACTCCCATCAGCTGGAGGGGGTGTGGGGAGCCTGGTCTGTGATTCCAAGCAGGGAATTGTGTGATTGGAATGCTGCTCTTGTCCCAGGAGCTGTTCACTTGCTGCAAGCCCAGACACCGGGGCAGTCTCACACAGGCAGTGGAAACGATGAGGGCGAGTGATTCCTCCCCATCTGACAGTGCCATCCTCTACTTGTGAACCTCTTCCCCTTTCCTGCAAGGATCCCAGTTCTGCTTTTCTCTTTTGTTCCTGTAAATACTTATTTTAGGGTTGTGTGTGGATTTACTGCTTGTGAGGGCAGAGTAGGAGAGCTGCACACACCAATAAAAATCTTCAGTGGCCGTCAGGCATCTCCTGTCACCTCCCAAGGACAAGAGTTGTCTGAGCCTCGGGTTACCTCTAAAAAAAACCATGGGGTGCTGAAGCAAATTATAAAAATCGGACTAATATGGATGGGTGATCAGCTGCAGAACAGATGGGGCTGATTTGGGCTGGGAGAGGGGGCAGGAAAACCAGGCAGAGCTCGGTGCTCGCTGTGCTGGGAAACAAAGGTGAGAGCAGCACGAGGGGGATTTTCCTGCTCCAGCTGCCTCAACACTGAATGTCTAGGATCAGCTAATTAGGGGGGCTTTTCTTGGCAGGTAAATGAGAGAGACAAGCTCATCCAGGGACTGAGTCAGCCCAGCTGTCTCCGAGCAGGATGAATCACCATCCTCATATGAATTGACAGCACACTGAGCTTAGGTGGCAGCTCTGGCTCCTTCCCTGACAGGAGATAATAGGCAGCCTCTCCTCCAAGTCCATTCTCCAGCAGGGATCTAGAAGGCCTTTGCAAGTGAAAATAAATAGGGGTTTTTTTGCAGTTGGGATCTGGCAGCACAATGTGGCTGAGGCTGGGGCTGATCCTGGGAATCAGCCCTGAGAGCTACTGGTCGCAGGGCAAAAGGGATGAGAAATGGATGAAGATGATGAGAATTGATGAATTCTGCTCCTGAACTGTGGTTTGGATACTCCAGGCAGCACCCGGGATGCTCCAGGAAGCTCTTTGGGCAGACACACGAGGATGGAAATGGCAGATTTGATTAAATTGGTTCTATTTTCATTTAATGCTTCACTGCAGAGCTCAGACTGGAGTTAACAGGGTGGGTGTAGTGCAGGGTTGATGCATGAACCTTTTTCTTTGGGTTTTAGTCAGGAATGTGTGGGGCTCTGGGGGGAGCTGAGGGGGTGGGAGAGTGACCCCTCAGCTGTGCTTTGCTCAAATCCTCCTTACACCTGCAGCTTTTCCTGCCTCTCCCCATTGCAGGAGGAGAACTTTGTGGCATCACTCTCCTTGGGAGGGTTCTAAAGAGTCCCTTGTGCCTCTGGCAGGCTGGGCTGTCACCCATCCATCTGGGAGCAGCAGGAATAAGTGACAAGTGCCACCAGGAGCCATCTGGTGCAGGCTCTGCATGGCCAGCAGAGTCCTGGCTTGGGGATGGAGCCCCAGCTGGAGCCCCAGCCCCAGGCTTGGATGGAAAACCAGGATTTGGGCAGCTCCTGCTGCTTTGGGAGGGATGAGTGGATGAGATTCGGTGAGCTCAGGGCAGAGTTGGGTTAAAGGCAGTGGTGGATGGGAATTGTTGGAGTTGTTCAAAGCAAATCCTGGAGTCACCTTACCCAAACAGAACTTCCAGGCTTTTCCTGGGATCCCAGTGGCTCTGTAAATCAGCAGAGCTGAGGCCATCCTCATTAAACATCCACAGGCACTCTCCTGAAGAAATGTTAACTGTGCTCTGGCCAAATTCCAGTTGGAGTCATTGCCTTTGCCTGGCAGTATGAAATAAAAGAGCATTTTTCTGCAAATCTCCTATTCTCAGTTGTTTATTATCTGGCTGGCAGCGTCACATCTCTGCCCATTAATCCATCTCTCCAAGTTCCTCCAATTCCAGCCTCCTGGAGGGGGTTCAAGCTGCCACCATTTATTATTTGAGTCAGTCTGCCAGGGAAATATTTGCTCCTTCCCTGAAGCATCGACTCCCTTCCCTCACTGCACCCTCAGTGCTTGAATGAGCCATTTGTGGCTCCCAAACTGATATTAACTCTGTGAAACAGAAAATACTCCACATATTTAATGCTGATTTCACTCCAGGCTGGTGGCTTGGACATGAAATCTGCAGAAGCAGTTGCTGGTTTGTGTGGAGGTTCCCAGGGTGGCTTTTGGGATGCCCCATCCAGGTGTGCTGAGCTCCCAAATGCTGCCTGCCCTCCTCAAAAGTGCAAATTTGATCATCTCTGTGTGCCTGAGGGCTGGTTTTTTGTCCCAAAATGTGTTGTGACATCGTTACCTTTGGGATGCTTTACTCTTCTCTCAACCAGAAATTGATTCCTGCCTTAAAAATCTTTTTGGGAGGAAGTGGTTGGATTTTCCTCACAGGACACAGGTTGTGTCCAAAATCCAGAAAAACACAGGGCTGAGTCACATCCCACCCCTCTCTCTGAGCTGACCTCCCTCCCCACACTAATCCCACCTTGCTGGAATAATTTTTCCCAGATAATTGAAGCAGATGGTGGATGGAAAACTGAATTAATCCTTCCTTCCTTCAGTGCCTGACTCTTGTTTACAACACCAACCTCCCTGCTTGGAAATTTAGGATGCTGCCCTGAATTTTGTGGAGATAAAGGAGTTTTGGAAGAGGTGCTGGCCAAACCAGCAGCTCTTGGGATATTTGTGAGCAGCTGTGATGAGATTTTTTTTGCACAGGAACCTCATTTGGGCAGCAAGAACTCGGTGTTAGTGAAAACAACAACAGCAGAAGCTGCTTTCTCAATGACTCCTCACAGGGACCTGCTGCATTTTCCCCTAATTACAATTCAATTTGCAGTGATAAATAGTTTAATAAGCAAAAAATGGGCTTGGCTGTGGTTGGTTATGGCTCTGTGTGGCTTGGGGGATGCTGGGACTCATGGAAACACAACTTGGAGCTTCCAAAGGCTTGAAAAAAAGCTGCAGTTTGGACAGCAGAAAGAAGTAAGAAGTTGTTTTACATGAGGGGAAGAAAAGTTGGAGGTGCAGCTCCCAGATGTTTTCCTTGGGTGATCTTGGCCTGCAGAGTGATGGGTGAGCTCTGAGTTTTGGGGGAAAAGAGCTGGTTTTGTGGGTTTTGCTGCAAATAACAGGTTGGGCGCAGCATCCCTGTGCCTTTCACTGGGCTTGGAGTTTTCTTATCAAAAATAATTGGGATTTGTTTATACCTTTCATGGCTGTGGTTGGGGAATTTCTATTGCTGACTGCTGGATGAACACGTTACATTTATTTTCTGCTGGATTTTTGGATAGAAATTTAAAATTCACCCCTCGAAGTGTGGGATAGGTGGTTGGGGTTTTTGGTTTTTTTTTTTTGGTTGTCGGTGGTTTTTTTTGTTTGGGTTTTTTGTTTGTTTGTTTGTGGTTTGTTGTTTTGTTGGGGTTTTTTTTTGTTTTTTGCCTTTTTTTTTAACCTGATAGCTTTACACTGCTAGATTTGCAGAACACTCCTCCCGTGGAGGCTCAGCTGGTTGGTGGCAGGAAGTTTTCCTTCTGGTGGATAAGGCTGGATCAATGGTTTGGCTTTCAGCTTCCTAAAGCTGGAAGCAAATGGGACAAACTGCAGAGAATTCGTGGGTGATTTCTATTTGAAAATTCCCCTTTTTCCAGCAGAGATGTTCCCATTTTCCTGCCACACCTGGACAAAGCATCCCAGCAGAGTTCAGGGGTTTGGATCCATTCCTGAACACCCCTCAAATCTGCCCTGAGAAAGCCATGCCTGGCTCATAAATCCCATCACTTTAAACCCTTTTTTTTTGAAATCTGCACTTGCCATCCAGGTAAAATCCCCTGGGAAAAAGGAATGTGCTGAAAAAAAGTGACTGGAGCCAGATGCTGGGCGTTTTCTGCAAAGGCAGTGATGGGTGATTTGCTGCTGACAGCATGAACTGGTGTTAAGTTATTAAATTGCAGATGAGCTCATCACTTGGCCTCGAACAAGTTTCAGCCTTCAGAGGCTTTAAAATATTGTGTGTGGTGGAAAAGAGACAATGCTGGTGTGGCAGAGAGGTTTGGGGAGCAGCTGAGAAAGACATCTGTGCCTAAAAAATGGGAGTACCAGGAGGGATCAGGGAATGCTCCACGTGGAAAATGTAAAGTTCTCCCAGGAGAAAGGAGGAGAAATTCTTTGATTTATGAGCTGGACTTTTTCATTTTAGCTGAGGAGAAAACGGTAAAGAGTTTTGAGATGCTTGAAGGGGCAAAATGCTGGGCCTGGTTTGGTTCTGAAGGTCCCAGTGAGTTTTCCAAAGTCTCCAGATTGGCCCTCTGGCAGTGCCTGGTGTTTGCCATAGGTCAGGGACCAAATCCAGCTTTTATTTGATATTTGCTTCATCCTAATGCTGAGCTTTACCAAACTGGGAAGGTGACATCCATGCTAGAAAAGTGGGAGTTTCCTTTGAGCACCTCCCTCCACAATTTCTGTTTCTTCTTCTTCTTGCAAAGGAGCCCAAGCTCTCTCCCTGCTGAGATTAATTTTTTTTAAAGTACAAAAATAATAATTTGTATAAATTTGTAAATAGTAATTTGTATCATATAATATGTATAATTTGTATACTAGAATATAATTTGTATAATTTGTAAATAGTATTTGGCAGAAGCCATGGGACAGATCAGAAAAAAATCAGTTTGGCCACTTGATTTTCCCAGCTGGGCAGCCTCACACCTGTGTGGTTTTTAACTGCCTCGGCTCTTTTTTTACTGAATAACCTGTTTGCAGTCAAGGAGTTGGTGTTAACTCAGGCAGTGCTGCGGGGCTGATCCTAAAAATACCAAGGAAACCAGTGGGATAAACACTTGTCACCTCGTTTGTGGCCTGAGCTGTAATTGCTGTAATGTGAGATCCCTCGGGCTGTTGTGTCTGAAGGCACAGTGGATTTTTTTTTAAGTGTAGATGTTTATTTTCAACCTGTCTGAAATCACAGAGCATCCACACCTACAAGCAATGTGCTTTCCCGTGGGGTTTTTGGGGCTGGAGCATCTCTGAGCTCAGGACAAGCTTTAATTTATTGCACGGTGCCAAAGTGTTACTGGCTTGTGTTTGTCAAAAGGAAATTCTTTGTGCCGGGTGCCACCAGCTCCATGGGAAGTAAAAGAAGTTAAAAAATGAATAAAAAGATTATTTGGGTATCATACACACGAATATATTTGTGGTGAAAGGAGCACACTGTGTATAACCCCTCCTCTCCCCATCCCTGTGCACTGATGTATTCCATACGGGGAGTTCTCTGCTAAAATTCCTCAAATTATTCAGCCTAAGAATTACAAACCATGGAAATCAGCCATGGAGGGGACCTCAGGAGGTCTGGCCCATCCCTGGGGCAGGATCAGCTCCACCTGAACTGCTCCTGACACCACCTTGTCCAGTCTCCACTGGCACAGCTTCCACTCCCTCCCAGTCAGTCTAACCCAGCATTTGGCTCTTCCCTGTCTCAAATCCATCCTCCTGTTTGCACTGCTGCAGTTTTAGGCTCCTTCCTCCCTCCCTGTGCACAGCAAGCCCCAGAACTCCTCCAGTGTGGTGCTGTTCACAGGGGTCCCAGGATGAGGGAAGGGATGAGAATCTTGACTCCATGTTTCAGAAGGCTGATTTATTATTTTATGATATCTATTAAAAGAAAATTATATATTAAAACTATACTAAAAGAACTGAAGAAAGGATTTCATCAGAAGGGTAGCAAGGAATAGAAAAAGAATAGAATGATAATAAAATCTTGTGACTGACCAGAGAGTCGAGACAGCTGGACTGTGATAGGCCATTAATTAGAAACAACCACATGAAACCAATCAAAGATGCACCTGTTGCATTCCACAGCAACAGATAACCATTATTTATATTTTGTTTCTGAGGCCTCTCAGCTTCTCAGGAGAAAAAAAATCCTAACAAAAGAATTTTTCATAAAATGTGTCTGTGACACTGCAGTGCTGCATTTATCCTCCAGCTGCAGCTCTGTGTGATGTTTTCCGGGGTCATCTTGGATTTTATCCTGTTGCAGGGGTGTCATTGACTCAGTGGGTTTATGAGGCTGATCCTGCAGCCCTAAAGCCTCTTTGCAGAGCAGGTGAAGGCCAGGAGTGCAGCTTCCCTCAAGGTGACACAGGGTGTCCCATCCTTCTCTTTGTCACCAAAACTGCGGGAAAAACAAAACCCCTCCAACAACATTTTCAGAGGGAGCTGCTGGGGATCATTTCCTCCTCCATTCAGGGCTGTCTTTAACAACCTCTGGCTTTTCTATCCCACCTAACCTTGCTCCTTTTCCCTGTTTCCTGCAGGATTTAGGGATGGAGTCCACCTCTCTGGATGATGTCCTCTATCGTTACGCCAGCTTCCGAAACCTGGTGGATCCCATCACCCACGACCTCATCATCAGCCTGGCAAGATACATCCACTGCCCCAAACCAGTAAGTGCCATGGTCTCCTCACACTTTGGGGCTGTGCTGCCTTGACAAACTGGGAATGTGGAAAATCCTCCCAGTTCTGGGTGGGTCTGGACCAAGAGGATCAGGTTTTCCAGCTGAGCGAGTGATATTTGGCTAATGTTGTTACTCCTTCTGGCTTGTGTGTGGCAGGGGATCATCCATGGGTGGATGGACCTGCAGGCATCACTCTGCTGTATTTGCTGCTAATAACAATCTTTAATTTCCTGTGAGAGCATCTGAAGGGATGGAGTCATTCACTGCTGCTTCTTGTGGATGTTTCATTCAGTTAAAGCCTCCACCAGTGTTTGAAAAGGAGGGAAATTGCTTTTTTTTTTAGAAGAGTTTACAGATTTCTTTCATGTTGTGAGGCAAAGCCACAAAGGTGCTGTTTGGGCTGTGGTGTGAGTCTGACTCTGAAGGGCTTCATAAAACTCTGTGCCCACAGTAAAAGTGTTGGGAAGGGTGGAGGGGACACCAGGGACCCAAATCTCCATTTTCAGAGACAGGGATGGCTCTCCATGTCCTACAGCGTGAGAGCGAGATGGAGCCACACCCCTGTGCTGTGCAGGGACATCCATGGATCCCTTTTCCTGTGGAGAATAAATCCTTTCCTTCCTCCTCCCCCATGAGCTGGGAAAGTGGAGAAAGCTGCTCTCGTGCCGGGCGCGTTTCCAGGCGGAGAGGCCCCGTTCCCCTGCTGAGCTTGTCCTTTTCCAGAGCCCTGTGACTGAGCTGGTTTCTCCTCCTGAGGGTGAGAGCCATGGGAGGATGGGAGGAGAGCTCTGGATTCCCCATAAAAACACCCCGAGGTCACTCCTGGGCGTGGTGCTGCTCCAGTGCTGAGCTCCTGCTCTCCCCTGTCCCCCTGCAGGTTTCTTTTGGCACCAAAGGCTGTGCTGGAGGCAGTGCCAGGGTCAGCAGGGAGATGCAGAGTCCTCGTTGCTCTGCTCAGCCCTGTGAGGCACATCTGGACAGCTGTGTCCAGTTCTGGGCTCCTCAGGGCAAGAAGAGCTCCTGGAGTGGGGGCAGAGCAGGGGGACAAAGAGGATGAAGGGAATGGAGCATCTCTGACAGGGAAAGGCTGAGGGAGCTGGGGCTGCTCAGCCTGGAGAGGGGATGCTGAGGGGGGCCCTCATCCCTGGCTGTCCCTGTGTGCAGGGACCCAGCAATGGGACAGGAGGAATGGGCAGGAACTGATGCCCAGGAAGCTCCACCTGAAAATGAGGAAGAATTTCTTCCCAGTGCAGGTGAGAGCTGGAGCAGATTGTGCAGAGGGGATGTGGAGTGTGGAGCCTCCCTTCACTGGAGAGATCCCAGAGCTGTCTGGACACAACCCTGGGCCATGTGCTGGGAAATTTGGGGCTTCCAGCTTGATAATTTTGGGATTCTGTGCTGGCAAAACCCCAAATGAATCAGCCTGTGCAGCACTGAGGCTCTTACTCTGCAGGAGATGCTTTTTGGATGCCCTTGGTGCTCTCCACATCCTTTGCACAGCTCAAAGCACCACACCAGGGATGGATGGATGGATGGATGGATGGGTGGATGGATGGGTGTTGCCTTGGAGAGGGAAGCAGGGGTTGTGCAGGTGACAAAGAGCAACTCCAGCAGCAACAGGGCTGTGCTGCAGCTCCTCACTGGTGGCTTTGCCTTGCTCAGCTTTGGGTGCCACTGGCTGTGCTTTAAACCCTTTTCTTTTTTTTTGGCAGCTGAGTGAGAATTAACTTCATCCCAGTGTTTCTTGGTGGTTTCCTGAGATACTGATGTTCCCTAAGTCCCCAGAAAGTTGCCTGCTTTAGTCACCAGGATTATTTTCCAGCTCCCAGCCCTCTCTTCCCCCATGCTTACTTCACTCTGACAGAGCCTTGGCACGATGTGTGAGAGCAGGAGAACACTCAGGGCCAGGAGTGCTGCAGAAGTTTTGGCTTTTGCTCTGCATCCTGTGGCACAAATATACATAAATATATATGTTAAGGCAGCTGGGAGCTTGTCCTTATCCATGCAGAGGTGGATGGAGCTGGCCTGACCCTGGTTCTCTGTTAACCTTCTCTTTTAAATATGTCCCTGCTCAGGGTTATGGGGTCCTGCTTCCCTCCTCCCTCCTGGAGAGGCTCTCCTGACTCTCTGTACATTGCTTTTTTCACTCAGCTTCTATTTATACCACCCTTAGCTTAAAGGTGACCCCTTGGTCTCTCCTCTGAGCTAAAATAAAAGTTGAATCATTTTTCCAAGCCCTGGGTAAACACAGCCTGAGTCTGTATGGCCAGGAAAAATTGGCCTGGGCTCCCCAGCGTGGCTCTGGAGCTCAGGGGATGCTGATTCCAGGCAGCAAATCCAAACCAAAAGCTGTAACTTGTGCTGGAGGAGGCTGGAGTGCTGTGAAGGAGGAATTTGGGAGGTGGAAATGTTTGGGTGAGCTTTGGGTGGGTGTCCAGGCAGTGGTGCAGGGCTGGATTGCTGCTCCCAGGCTCTGCTGAGGTCCCAGCCTGGCCTGTGGGTTGGGGTGTAAAAGGAGCCAAGGAAAAATCTCCTTTGCAGATCCTTTGGAAGCCAGGGGTTGGATTTGGTCCCATCACAGATGTGTTTAGTGCTGTTCAAGGAAACCCAGGTCCTGGAGTGCAGCTCTTGTCACCTTTGGGGTTCCTGAGGGCTCGGAAGGGGCAGATTTGCTGTTCAGGAAACTCAGATTGTGCAGGAAGTTTTCCAGCAAGGAAAGGGGGATCAAAGACATCTGAACAAGTGTCTTCTCTGCCATGGCCAGTCTTTTATCTCCCTGCCTCTCTCCTCGTGGAAAAGGTTCCTTGGAGAGCAGCTCAGCTCCAAAGCCACTTCCCAAAACCCAGTGCCAGGAATCAGTGGGTGCTGCCCCCAGGGTGATGTCTGTCTGTCTGTCTGTCCCCATGGGCAAGAAAAGAGGACAAAACACCCCAGCAAAGCCATGTGCTGTGGGATTGCAGCAAACCTCCTGCAGCTGCTCTGGTTTGCAGTGAGAAGGAGCTGAAAACACAAACTTTGAGTAAGGAGTGAAGGGCCCCCGTGAAAAATTCACAGCTCTCCGTGCCAGCAGGGATATCTGGCCCTGAACTATTGGAAAATTAAAGCAATTCCTTTTTTTCCACACACCAAAGCCACGTGTGTGGATGACTGATGGCTCTGATAGGGAGTGAGTCAGGCTTCCCTCCAGCTTGAGGACTTGTTGGATTTGGGATAAGCACTGGGGGAAAGGGGAAAGTGGAGCTTGGGCAAGGCTGGTTTGGGGCTTGTGCCCTTGTACTGCAACCCCTGGGATGCACCTGGGAGCTCCTCTAAGCCCTGAAGGTTGCCCAGAGTGAGATTTTGGCTTTGCTGATCCCCATCCTGCTGCTTTCTGGCAGGGCAAGGCTGGCAGAGCAGATTAGCAAAGTCCCAGCCCAAAATCCAGCTTTGCCTGGCCATCCTCCTGCAGCTCCTGGGCAGCAGCTTTTTTTATTCAAAAATGAAACAAAGCATCCCCAAATCCAGCTTTGCCTGGCCATTCTCCTGCCCCTCCTGGGCAGCAGCTCCTCCCAGGCCTCAGGTGGAAGATGTGACCCTGTTCAAACACAGGGGAGTGGATTTGGGCAGTTGTCTTAATTTGAGATTGAGATAATTCCCTGTTGTGTGCAACAGGGAACATCATCCTCATCTTCCCCACTGAAATTCAAGATAAATGGGGACAGGGAGAGTTTTTAAAGCTCTTCTAAGCAGCTGGAGAGTGGAAACAAAGTAGATGTTGCCCTGGGTGCATGGAAGCTCTGTTTTCCTGTCATTTGAGCAATTTCTGTGTGGCTCCTTTCAGAGGGGAGGCACTCTCTCTTAGGAAAAAAAAGAAAATAAAGAAATAAAAGCAAAGAGTTTTTGTAAATAGGGAAGGTGCCAGGAGGCTTTCCAGTGATTGCTCTTCCTCGATGGCAGGGACTGGGATTCCTGGCCAAAGTCCAGCAAGTGATTATCTCCCAGTTTGGGCTGTTTGGGGATTTCTAAGAGCTTTATCCCACCCTTCCCATCTTCAAAGAGCTGTTGGGTAATTTGCTAAATCCTTCTGATTTCTCTGTCACTTTCCTTTTTCCCCTTGCCATCCATCCTGCCGGGACAGCTCCTGGCTCTGCATCCGTGTTTTCACATCTGCTTGGAGCACTTGGAAGTGAAATTTCCCTGCTGCATCTCGGAGCTGGTGCTGGGAGAGCTTGGATACCCTCGACTGCTCCTTCCTCACCTCTTTTTCCCTTAAAAAAATTCGGAAAATCCCCAATTGTGCTGTGCCTGCAGAGCAGATGTGGTGAATGAGCTGGAGCTGAGCCTTGTGCCCTTTCCCTGGGATTCACATTAGCAGGGACTGGAATGGGAGGGGGTCCTGCCACCCCTCCCCAGGCTCCCAGGGCTGAGAGCCCCCAGGGAATGACAGAAATGTCCCAAAAATTTCCCAGGGACACTCCAGGGACACTCCTGCAGCTGGGGTGGGCTCCGCTTCCCGTGGGATCCCAGCTGATCCAGGCTGGGAAAGGCTCTCTGGGATGTGCTGAATTTGGGACATAAATAACCCAAAAATCCACATCTGGTTTCACCCTGGGAGGGGAGAGGGGACAGAGAAGGATGAGTGGTGCCTGCTGGGATGAAACCTGCGGGTTCCAAGGGGGATTTTCCCTGAGAAATTCCAATTTTCCTCTGAATTTCATCTTCCCTGTGCATGCTGAGGGGGAAGGCAGTGCCATCTTTCAGGAAAGGGAATGAAATCTTGAAATCAGAGGGCAGAGTGGAACAAACACTCTGGAAAGGAGATATGATCAAATAAAAATGAAATTGAAAAAAAACCCCAGAAAATTTGAAATGGAGTGACTACAACAAAATACACTGAGAGGAGACGAGGTGCAGTGAAAAGGACCAAAAATTATTCCCATTGAATTCCCTAAAATCAGGGAATAAAGGTAAACAAAGAGACAAAAGTGAAACAGAAAAAATGAAATTTCAAAAAGAAAACAAACCTGATACAAAGTGAAACAAGAAAAGCAAATGGGATGACATGAAGTGCATAGCAATGCCCCATTGATCCTCATTTAAATCAAGATGTCATTCCCTTTCCTGAGAGTGCCATCATCCCCTGAGCACTCTGATTCCACTGGGTGTTTTTCTCTTTTTCTGTTGTGCACCAGCTGCAAGGATTAACCTGTTGTTTGCTGAGATATTTCCAGAGTAATGGGTAAATCCAGAGTAATCTCTCCTGGATTTTTAGCTGCTCCCTTTGTTTCATGGCAGCTCTATCAGGAGGATACAGATGGATTTGGCATTAAAATTCAGCTGCTGCTCCAGTGACCTTTCCAGTGGCATCTGAGTGATCTTCCCATCATGGCTTTGTTTGTAGCACTCAAGTGGGTCCAGTTTAGGAGTGGGGATGCTCCAAGGCTTCCTCCCCACACCTCAGACAGGTTTTTAGGGCCTCACAGAGCAGGAAATGCAGCACACACACCTCCCTTCCATTCCCCACCCTGCTCCTATTCCCCTTTTCTGTGGAAGCTGAGCTGGGTACCCTCCAGCAGCTCTCAGGGAAGATTTTGATATTATTTTTTTTTTTGCAATTTTATCTTCCATGTCCCCCTCAGGGCCATCTATCACCTCGGATTTTATTGCCTTCTCTAATTGCTTCTCTGAAGTCCAAGTGCAATATTACTGCAGGATCCTGTGGAACAACTTCCTGAGCTGCTGCAATCCCCTTCATCTCCTGCTCCTGCCTCTCTTGATAAGCCCTATTGTACATTGCTTTTCATTTTGGTGTGTCAACACCGAGGCTGAGGCTCTGCACTTTGGCCTTTCAGCAAAGCACATTGGGGGAAAATGTGCAAAATTGGGTTCCACTCCTTCCCTTTGTTTCTACAGATTTTGCCTTTCAGTCTTTCTGCCACTGCTGCAGCTTCACCAGCTCCTAATTTGGGCTAATTCAGGGTTTAATTGCTGGGTCCTTGGTGCTCTGTGGGTGTCCTTGGTGAGTACTCACTGCTGCTGGGGTGCCCATGGGTTTGTGGTGGCAGAACTGGAATTTTAAGAGTTGCAAAGGAGCAAATCCTCTCCAGAGAGCTCAAGAATGCACCTGGCTGGTGCTGGAGAGAGGTGACCACCCCATCCCTGCAGCCAGGACATGAAGGGGAGCTGTGACAATCCCACTCTTTTGGGGTTTCCAGCTTTGCTGGATTTGCCTGGAAGCAGAGGATTTGGGGGGTTGTTCAATCATGAAGTTAAAACAATTACCATGCTCAGTGTTGGGTTAATGTGATGAAAGCCAAGGGTCAGTGGGACCTCCTGGAGATGGGCCAGGCAGGTCCCCTCAGGTGACAGCCTGGCTGTCCCTGCAGGCCCCTCCTGCCCACAAGTGCAGCCCAATCCCGTTTTGCACCAGTTGCTGCCTTTCCCCCTCATTGAGTTTTATGCTGCTGTCAAGCAGGACTCCACAAAATGTTAATTTTGCCCTGGCACAGAGCCCCTGCCATCTGCTCCAGGACACCTTCAGCTGCCAGAGTGTCAGGCTGCTCCAAAAAGGTGGTGAAGGGCCAGAAGTGCTGCTCAGGGTCTGTATTCTCACCCTGCTCTGCAGCTAATTACAGCCACAACCTTTAATTATTCCTGCCTTTTTCAGTGCAGTCCTTACCTGCAGACCTGGGTTTGGAATTTCACTGGATGGGTTTATAGATGGTTTTGGGGTTTGCCAGGTGATGGATGGGCTGAGTTTTCTGATCAGCATCTCCAAAATTCTCCTTCCTGTGGAAAAAGGTTGCTGCTGGATGGGAAATTTAGTGATAAAACCTTCTAATAAGGTTTTATCAAAGTCTAATTTTTGCTTGATAGAAGATTGGTTCTTCTCCTCCTTAAAAAAAAAAAAAGTCCTTTTTTATTGGCTTTTATTTATGCTACTTCAGATTTTACCTCTTTTTCCTCTTTTACCTTCTTCTTTCATTTTTTACCTTCCCAAGAGGGAAATTTTGGTCAGATTTTACCTCTTTTTCTTCTTTCACTTTCTTTAAGAAGGAATTTTTGCTGGTAAAACCTCTATCCAAGCAAACCAGAGGAAGGGAGTGAGGTTTCTGCTATGAACAACATTCCCTATCCAAACAGCATCTGGAGCTGTTTGCTGGGTTTGCATTGTTTCTGTGCAGCTTTTATGTCTTTTATTTCTGTTTCTGTGCATCTTTTAACATTCTCTCAGTAGAATTTCCCACAAACTACCAGGATTTCCTGATGTTTGGGGTAGTTTGAGATGAAAACCCCCCTTAAATAGGTGATGTAGCATCTGATTTGATGCTGGGCTCTGACAGTGTGTAAGTCTTGTGGCTCCACAGTGATCATTGCAAAATATGATGAAAAAAACCCCCTCATTCTTATTAAAATGGCCTTTATTAAATTGCTTAAGTTCCTCCTCTAATTTGAATTAAACCAGACATGATTTATTTTCAAAAGTTTTTCTGCTCTGAGCTACAGGGGTGGTCAAATTGATCAGCCCTAAAGCCACGTTGTCACTTTATTTGGAATTTATTTTTGGGATGTATCACTCCACTATGCCAACATCTGCTTCCCTTTGGGCATCACCCACATCACCCCTCATCCTCCACACACCAAATCCTCTTCCCAGAAGAGCCTGAAATGAGGGAAGGGGAATTGCAACAGCCTTGTGGTGATATTTTAGGGACACCTCCCTGGAGAGCTTTTCCAGGGGGATTTTTCATGCTCTGCCCAAGGAACTTGGCCTTGAAAGAGGAGGGATTTGGGGTTTGGGATTTGGGGTTTGGGATTTGGGATTGGGGTTTGGTGTGGATCCCCCCCCCTGCACACCTGGATGGGGTTGTAGGTAGGAGCAGTCACCAATCCCTGCGTTCCCCTCCTGGTTCTTGGGATGTTTTGGGGGAATGGTGGATTTAAATCTTTTCCCACCTCCTGATCTCACAGGATTTGCTGGAGAAAGCCCCATCAGGACTTGCAAAGGGAAGTCTGGGACTGGCTGCAGCACAGATGTCTGCGAGCAACAATAGGCTGAGCTCAGCCCCACGCTCTGAAAATAGAGGGGGGGAGGGACAAAAAGAAGAAGAAAGGGAAGGGAAAAGGCAAAGCAGAAAATCATGAGATGACTTCAGCCCCTCGTGACAACATCAAAAGGGAAGAGTCGTAAATTCGGATCCCATTAAAGGCAGGGGGAGCAGGAAAAGCCATTTTGGGGCCGCAGCTGCAGGTTTGGGGTGGGCAGAGCTCTGTGCACTGGGGGTGCTGGACACGGATTTCCCTCCCTGATTCCCTGAGACCAGGCGTCCCTGCAGTGTTTGGGGTCTCCATTCCCACTTCGGGCATCTCACAGGGTGTGAATCCCTCACACATGGGGCCATTTCCACATTTCCTCTGTGTTTTGCTCTCATCCTTTCCAAAGCCCAGCTCCAGTCCCTGGAGATTTGCTCTCTTTGCCTCCTGCTAATTTGGGATAACTGATTGGATACACATTAAAGCCATTGAGGATTTTCTCCCCTGGGGCTTCCCAGGGCATGTCTCACTGTTTTATGCCTTTGTTTAACTGGATAATAATTCCATTTATCATTGTCAACATTTTTTTTGTCTTTCAACCACTTGAGTTTTTTTGCTTAATAATCCAAACTATTATTCTATTGTCTTAGCTGATGATCCAAGACAAAAAAATACCCAAGGAGGAGGATTTGGAAGGAAATCTCTCATTCTCTTTACTTTTAAGGTGTGAAATAGGTTATGTTTTAAGGTTCATTGTCTGCTGAACTGCATGAAAAGCAAAAATCTTGGCTGAGGGATCCCCACACCAAATATTTCCTAGGCAGGGAATGGGGTTCCCAGGATAAATGTGGTTTGTGCCTCACAGCTGCAAATCCTGCAGCATCCAGAAAGGGATGTTGCAAGTGTGAAAATTCTTCTAAAGGAACAACAAAAATAGAGGGGGAAAAAAACTCCCCAATTTTTAGTGGATTCAGGAAAGCCAGGGAGTTCTCATTTTTAAGATATGCAGGACAGCACGTTTTTATTTAAGATTGATTGTGAGTGACAGAAATGTGGGAACTGTGTAATAACGCTGGGAAAAAAATATCATAAAATCCTGTTGCTTCCTCGCAGCCCCCAGACAATGGCTAATTGTTCTAATTTGGGTCACTCCCCTGCTGTGCTGCAGCAGGAATCCTTCACCAGGGCTCTTTAATCATTCACGTTGGCCTCTTTTCCACGGTGCTTGGCCCCGGTGCATCCCCCAGGGCTCTGCCCATCCCCAGGGATTCTGCTGCTGGAGGAGGAGCAGCGATTCATTTTTTAATGAAAACAAATTAATTTGCTGTAACATCTTTATCACCTCCTCTGCGTCCTCCTCTGAGCTCTCTCTGCTTTTGGAGCAGCCCTGAAATCCAGTCTGGGGATCCAAATCTTGCCCATGAGGTGATGCAGCAAGGGAGGCAGTGACTCCAGGGTTATTTATCCACAGTGGAACCACAGCCCTGCTCATTTCAGGGTTGTTTTTCCCTGGTGAAACCCCTCTGCCCTGCAGAAAAGCCAGGAAGGTGCCCAGGCGTGGTGAAAGTGCTGTGCAGGTGCTGGGTGATGCCTCAGCCACAGGGTCAGGACACAAATCCCAACTCCAGATGTGTGCCTGATGGATCTGTGGGAGCTCAGCTGGAGGCTCCTCACCAGCATTGATCAGCTGGCTGGGAGCTCAGTGCTCAGGAAAAGGGCACATCCCAGCTTTTCTCCCCTCAGCAGCATCAGCTGGGAAAGCTGGACTCTCTGTGTGTGTGGTCTGTCCCATCTCCTCAGCCCTACCATGCAGTTTTCCTCCCAGAGTTTGAAAACCAGATAAAAAATGCACATTCCCACCCCCTGTGTGATGTTAGAGGGGCCACATCTTGTGTGATGCTTTTCCTGTGTGTTATTTCAGGAGAGTTAGCTGCTGGGATTGGGCTCTGGTGGTGAGAAAATGCAATTCTTGTGCTTGGTTGTTGTCCTTTCCATGGAAAGGGCACTCAGGGTTTCCCAAAACCCAGCCCTGTGGGGATTCAGGCTCTGCAGGTTGAGGTTTCCCTGTCCTCTGACCACAAAAAAATCAGCTTTATATTGACCTTCCATGAGTGATGTGATGCAGACTGATGGAGATGTGGCAGAAAGAGCTTTTGGCCTCGATTTTGATGTTGTGGGAGGTGCTTCACCTCTGGAAGCAGCACAATCTGCCCAGAGGGGTTTGTGACTTTTTTTCCATCATTCCTGAGGGTGCTGATGGTGCAGGGCAGAGATGTTATCCCAAGGCAGAGGGAGCATCCCACAGGAATTCTTGGCATCATCACTCCCCTCATCCCAGGGGTCTCCCCATTCCCCAAGAGGTTCAAACCTTGCCAGCACGAGCTGGGCTGGTTTTAAAGCTGATTTTAAAGCTGATTTTTACACTGATTCCCTTTCCAAACAAGCTCTTGGGCTCAGTCCCACCAGGGTGTGTGTGTGTCAGCTCCAATTATTTCCTGATAGACTTGGATCAGGAACAGGGAAAAGCTTTTGTTTGGAGTCCTTGGCACAGCACCAGCAAAGTCCCTTCTCCTGCACATGAGTTTTGGGGCTGCAGAGGTTTGGGTAAAAACCTGAAAAATTGAAGTTCCTGAAGCACAGAGTTTGTGGGAATGAGATGTGCAGAAGGAAGGAGCCCATCCTGTGCCTTAGGAGGGCTCTGAAATGGGAATTTTATTTATTATTATATTTATTTTTTTATCTACGGAGTTGATGTGTGCAGGAATCATGTGCTCTAAATAATTTATTAAACCCCCCAAAATAGAAATATCCCAGGACCTGCAGGGCTTGGGAGCTGAGCTGGTGAAGAAAAAGGACTGAAAGGGTTGGGATGGCCATGGAAGGATGGGCTGGATGTGGAGAAGGGATTAAAATACTCCTTGTCCTGCTCTTGTACCAGCATGGACGGGCTGGGTTTGCTTTGGGCTGAATTATTCTGGAATTGGTTTGATGGAAAGTTCAGGCCTGAGCTTCCCTTGGCCATCTGGAGGTCTTAAGGGGAAAAAAAACTTCATCAAAAACCTCAAAAAACCTCATTGGAGAGGCAAGATGGCCATGACACACCTGAACCAGCAAAAATTTGCGTTGTTTTTTTTTTTTTTTCTCAGCTTCTCTGCTTTCCTCTTGTGAATCATTTCACTTCCCCAGCACTACAGCTGGGATAAGGCTGGAGACAGCTTGAACTGTCTCTTGCAGGGTTATTTTGGAGGGAATTTGCAGCACAAAACGCCAGCAATGTCCTTCCCCTTCAGGATTTTAGCACTTTGTTTCTTTTTCAACACCATTTCTTCCAGGGAGGCCTCGGAGCTGGAAACCCCCACTCATCCCTCAGGGTGCACTCTGCTATTTCAGGGGCTGCTGCAATGCTTAAAAATAAAAATAATTTTAAAAAAGCAAATGAAATGAAAGCTGGTGGTACCTGGCAGGTAAAAAAAAATATGTATAGAGAGAGGTGTCAAAATCTGTGGTGTTTTCTTCTCATGTTGGGGCGGGTGCTTCCACAGCCAGGAAGGTGTTGCTGGCAGTGTTGCCTTCCCAAAATGTTTTGAGGCTCTAATTAAAGAATTGCCTGCTTTTCCAGGCTTTCCAGTGGGAAACATGAGGTAAAAATCTTGCTTTTCTTACTTTTCTCAGTGTTCATTCCACAGGTTGAGCCTCCCTGGGTTCATCCAGGCCCGGAGTTGGTTTTTGCCACAGGGCCTGCAGTGGGAGAGGAACTGTGGGAACTCCTGAGGAATTAAATTTGTGGGATAAAACCCCAGATTTTGGGTTCAGCGTGGTGGTGAACGAGGTGTTGAAAGGCAGGGGTTTAAATGTGCTGCTATAAACCCAGATTTCCTGGGAATCAGAGGCTCAGCACACTGGTTCCCAGGGTTTTCCATGTGTCCTGCTGGGATCCCTGGATCTGCAATTCCTACCTGAAATCCCCTGGCACTGCTGCCCTCGGGTCCACAAGCATCACCCTGGAATTATCAGGGAAAAATCAGCTGGAAAATCAGCTTGTGATTCATGGGAATCACCATAATATATCTGGGAAGAAACCCTCCCAATTTATATCAAGGCTTCATTCTTACAGTGGAGTCAAAACCCACAAATCCTGGCTGATATTTCTGCTCCAGCCACCTGCAGAGATGTCCTGGGTTTGTGGTTGTTTTTTGGTTTTTTGGTATTTTTTACCCTGAGAAAACCTGCTGTAATTGTTTCCCTGTACACCCCTAAGTGATTTGTCAAAATCCCAATTGCTCCCAGGTAATTCAATATTTATGATGTCTTTATGAGGCTGGACCCACTCCACTGATGCAGAGGTGAGGGGGTGAATAAATTGCATAAATTTCATAAATTAGGGGGCAAAAGCTGAGCTCTCAGGGAGGATGTGAAGGCAGCAATAATTGGCTGTCCAGGCAGAGGAGATGCAGCACCTTTTTCAGGATTTTCCCAGAAAATTCTGAGCCATCCCTGTGGCTGAGCAGCCCAGGCTGACTGTTTATGGTAGGATTTCCTCTTTAATTCCTGTGTCTTCCCTAATGATGTAACATTTTGATAAAACCAGGCAGACAGCACAGATTGTCGTATTTTGGATCTTTTTTTATCATTATTGATCTTTCAGTCAGGCTCATCTCTGCCTGTGACCTTTCAGAGAGCAAGAGAAGCACTGCAGGATGGGTGGTTGGAATTACTGGAATGCAGATCATCTGTATGAAAATCCTGGGTTTTATTTTACAAAAATAAGGACTGGGTTTTATTTTATTTTATTTTAGGACCCAAAATTTCTAGATCCAAATCCTTAGAAACTGTCAGGAGTTCAAGTTTTCCAAGCCAGTATCCCTTGGGGTGGAAATTGATCCAAAATCGAGAAGACGCCACGTTTCTTTGTGTTTTTATTTTTCCTAACAATTAAATGTTGTGAGATTTTCTCTTCCCAAGACTCCATCAGCTCACAAATCCTCTGGGAAGCAATTTTTGGTGGTAATGAATGGGTGATTCAACCAAATTTAATCAATCTTTGCCAAATTTTAGCACTGGAAGCTGTTGCGTGGTGTCAGATGGTTATGGTGGGATAATAACAATACAATAACATAATAATAATAATAATAATAATAATAATAATAATAATAATAATAATAATAATAATAATAATAATAATAATAATAATAAT
>VZSJ01003852.1:19741-31213 GCA_013398405.1 Pheucticus melanocephalus
TCCTGCAGAATCTTATCAGTCAGAGAGATTTTTCCCCCTTTCTAGACAGTTTTAAGGGTGGTCCCTCAAAGCTTCCCAGCTCCCAGCTGGAGCCACTCTGGGCTCGGAGCAGCCCCTGGGTGTGATGGCAATGCTGCAGAGCCCTGAGCCCGTGTCCTTTCCATGTTTTTGCAGGAAGGAGACTCCCTGGGAGCCATGGAGAAGCTCTGCAGGCAGCTCACCTACCACCTGAGCCCCCACTCGCAGTGGAGACGCCAGGGCATCATGAAGAGGAAACCACAGTCCTGGTGAGTCCCTGCTGGGTGCTGTCCCCAGGCTGGCCTTGCCACCCCTCAGGGGCTGGGGACAGTGGGGAGGAGGGTTTTCCTCGATGGTTTTGGCAAATGTGGGTGCTGCCTGTTGCTCCCTGCAGCCACAGGAGGAGCAAATCCACCCTGCTCGGAGCTAGGGTGTCCCAACCTCCAGAATTCTCCTTCCTCTCCAGTCTCGCCAGAATTTCCCCCATTTATGGTTCCTTCATGCTCACCCCAGAGGTGTTTCCCTCTATTTCCATCTTCCTTTCCCTGTTGCAGAGGAGAACAGCACTTCAGTGGTCTGGAAAACCTGAGCCGTCCATCCTCCAAACATCCCTTATCTCCCAGACTGCTCCAAGAGCTCCTAATTAGCTGGTAATTAATGTACAGGCACGTGTCACCATGCACACCGTGGCTTGCAGTTTGCACAGAAGGAATTTTGTTGTTAAAAACAGGGAAAAAATAACCCAAATGCCCTCCTCATCCAGCTCCTCAGCAAAGCATTCCCATCTGGTGTCATCCTGGATCCACAGAGCTGAGAAACCTGTGGATGAGGCTGATGAGACTAGAAAGGGCTGCTTGTTTTCCTTATGTTGTGCATTATATATTTATTATTTTTGCTTAAGGAAGCGAGAAATAGAAACAAAGCTGCAATCTGGGAGAGTCAGGATTTGTATCCAGGTGCTGGCTCGTGGTCCCAGGAGAGTTTTGGTTGTAATGGAGCTGTAGTGGGAATTAATCCAGTGAAAAAAACTGGGATAGGTAAGGAGAGGGGAGGAATGTGGTTACAGGAGGAAAAAAAGACACAAGGAAATAAAGGATTGTGTGGCCAAATAGGATTAGGAGCCCATCTCCAAGGGATCTGGCTTATCATCCTCACAAACTGCTGTCCTGAGAGACCAAAACCTGAAGAAATGTATTTCACTAGCAGCGTTACCCACATTTTTGGTGGGTTTTAAGGTGCATTGATGGCTAAAATCTGTATTTTCCAATAAAGCAGCAGAAACTGGGGGATTTTGGAGCTCCCAGGCTGTGTCCCGCGGGCACACGGAGCTGTAATGACCCAGCAGCTCATTACCCTCCGGGGTTTCCTCTTAATTAGAGTAGGAAATGCTCACCCCCTATGCCCCCATCAGGGCATTGTTCAAGTCACACTGCTCCTGCATCGCCGAGCTCTTTACAGCCCCAAAACCGCCCGAAATCCTTGGAAATGAAAAAAAACTTCGAGCCCTGCTTTGTGCCCCTCTGTCTTTAATTACCAATCCCTGTCCTTAATCCCCAGGCCGGGATCAGCACGGTGTGAGTGAGCACAGCCTCGTGCCCGAGATTTGCAAGGCTTTATCTGCAGCTTTTCCTTGCAGCAGCCGGGAAATAGCTGAGGTTTCCCGGGGCTTTAGGAGCAGGGATCAGGTTTTGGGATCAGGTTTTGGGATGAGGTTTTGGCTGTCAGCAAGCCCTGAAGTGACCCAGTGCCAGCGTGGGCTGCTGGTTCTGCCCCAGCCAGGCTTTGGAGGGTGGGATTTTCCTGCAGTTCTGGTTTAGATGCTCTTTTAGGAGGTGGCTGGGAGTTGAACCCTTTGCTGGAAGGTGAAGTCAGTCTTTTGCTAAGGCCTAAATGCCATAAAACAGGGATTTTAGAGAGAGCATCCTGCTCTGGGCTGGGTTTTCCAAGTGCCCTGTGCTGCTCCCAAGGGAATTGTGAGCTCCCATTCCCAGGTGTTGGCATTGCCCTGACTCAGCCCTGCTGCCAGATGTTGCAGGAACTCCTCAATATCACAGATCCACCCTTTTTCATGTGTGTGTTGCAGGGAAAATCGCTTTCCTTCATCCACACCCACATATCCACTGCAGGTGGGAATGGGAAGCAGAGCAGCAGGAGGAGGATGGGCACAGAGGATGGAGCTGATTTTTTGGCCAGGCACAAGGGGAGGCTCTGCCTCCTAATCCCAGCTCCTCCCAGGCTGGGTGTGCTCCCTAAATCCAGGCAGACATTCCCAGCCCTGGCACAGCAGCACCCAAACCTCTGCCAAATGACCTTATTTTTTTTGGCACGTTGTGAATCTGTCTGGCTCTCCCTCGCTGTCTCCACGCCTCCCTCGGAATACATTAAACACCCAGGGATGAAAATCGGGGAAAGCCAACAGCAGCAGGATGGAGGCAGCCTGCTAAAGTCATTTCCCTGTGCCTGGCTCTGCCTGGGGACACCAATCCAGCCCTGGAATCTCCCTGCTCCCTGCTGCCAAGCGCTCCCATCAGCATCCCAAAGGCAAACCGGGAATCAAAGCTCCCTCGGGCTGGGAGCAGGAGGTGTTTCCTGGGGGAAACCATCCCTGGGGGAAACCATCCCTGGGGATATCCCGGTAGGAATGAGGCAGGAATGCAGCAGAGAGGATGGGGCAGTGGGCACCAGCTGAAGGAATATCAAATATTCACGTTGTAACTCCAAATTTACATCAGAGAAACCCTTTTTTTTTATTTTTACACACAGTTCTTGTTAATGCCTCTGCACGAAGCAGGGGAAGAATTTAGGGTGAAGCAGCTCACTTTAAATGGAATTAAATGGGGTCAATCTGGACCTAAATTTGTGGATTTTTTTGACCCTGCTGCTGCTCAGAGAATCCCCCAAATGCCCACACCAGGCTGAGACAACGTGGCACTTTCTGCACTTTCTAACCCCATTTTTTGTTTCACAGCTCCCAGCCCTCACTTGTGCAAATCCCCCAGTGCTGGCACCTGGAAAGAGCCAGGAGCTGATTCTTTTCTCACTTCTCCTGGCTTTTCCAGGTGATTTTCCTGAGCTCCAGCCCATTCTTCTCTTTACCACTTGTCCTTTTTGCTGGTGACACCTGGGACTCAGCCTGAACTCCTTTCACCCTCTGATGTGAAATCATTAGAAATCACCTTGAAAACAGCAGGAAAATTAATAATTTGGGACAGCTTTTGGAAATGTGGAGGCTCCGTGAGGCTGTGGCAGATTTAAGCCCTGGTTACCTGAGGGTTGGATGTTCTCCATGGCATTTGGCATCCAGGAGCAGAGACCTGTTAGAACAGAAGGTGTTTGGATTTAGTGATGAATTTACAGAGGTTGAGCAGCCTTATTTTGATGGCAGGAATGATCTTTTACCATCCCACTCCTGATTCCATCTGGGGCACAAAACATTTCTGTCCCGCAGGAATGCTGGGTGCTGGGCTTTCATGTTGGCAGTGCCTGCTTGCATTGCTTTACAAAGGAAAAAAAAAAATTAAAAAATGAATTTTCATGGTGGGAGAAGCCCTTTGGAGAACAGAAAGGGAATGTTTGTGGCTGGAAATCCTCCTCTGCTCTGGCAGCTGGTGGGCGAGCCAGAGAAGTTGGAGCTCCTGCAACAAAAGGTCCCTTCAGAGCACCCAGCACAAACCCAGGTGGTGGGAGGAGGCTGGAGCAGGGGCTCCTGGTCATTAAAATCCCATTTCTGTGTGTGAGTGTGTGCTGGAGCTGCTGCAGAGAGCAGGGAATGTGGGAGTGGAGCCTCTGGGATGTGTGTGGGTGATCCCTTCTCCCTGTGCCCATGGGATGCCATTCCATGGACATTCCAGGGCTGTTCCAGGGAGCTGAGGGGACAGAGGATGCTCCAAATTCTCAGAAGTCAGTAGTTTGGGGTGGTGGTGAAGTTTTCCACCTTTTGCAGTGGAAAACAGGTGATTCCCAAACCTTTCTGCTCTTTCCAGTGTGCCTGAGGCTCTGGGGGTGGAGAAAAGCAAAGCTCTGGTTCCTGGTGGCTTTTTGGGTTGGGATGCTCAGCCAGGCTCAGAGGCACTCTCTAATAAATGTCTAAATGTGATGGGAGGGCCTGGAGTGACACAGAAATGAGCTAAGATTTTTGGGAGAGAGAGTGGAAAACCTTTGGGAGACACCTTTGGTTTGGTGGAGTTCACACAGGGCTCAGCCAGTGTAATAAATTGGGAATATTTTCTGTGCTTTGGCAGAAATGTTTGGGAATTTGTGGTGCTGAAGAGCAGCAGGGGGCTGGTCCCAGCAGGGCTGTGGGATTTGGCCAATGAGGAGCTTTGATGGGGTTCAGGGCACACAAAGAGGGAAAAAAGGAACTTTTTGAGGTACCAAAAAGGAGAAAAAGTTGGATGCAATTTTATCCCAGGAATGCCCTTTTCATCACCCCTGTCCTCCTCACCTCGCTCTCCTCCATGGCCATGGGGCATTTCCTCCATCTGCCCAGTTGGGATTTTTATAGCTACTCAAGATGTGACTTTTCTCTTTCTCTTATGGCTGGGCTGGGAGCAAACCCTGATGTGCCCTGTCAGTTGTTCTGTTCCCTCCTCAGCATTCTGCTCTGGGCTGCTGCCCCTTGAGTTTATTCCCTTTGGCACATGCCTGGCTGCAGGCACAGCCCCTGCTGTGTCTGTGCTCCCTCATGGGCTGGGAATGTCCAAGCTGCTCCTTTGCTTTGTGGAAAATCCATTTCCCAAGATATCTGAATGGGATCAGCATTTGGGGCTGGTCCTTTGCATGTGCCTGGCTGGGATTTGGGAAATTTTGTGGATTTGAGTGGGGTGGGCAGTTTAAACCTGGGGTTAAATGTGCCCAAGCTGCTTCCCAAAAAAAAATGGAAAATCCCAGCGCTCTGAAGCTGAGATGCAGCTCCCTGGAGCTCCTTGTTATGTAGAAATTCCAGTGAATCTTCTCCAAAAATGCTGTTCAATGTGCAAACACCTCCTCTGGCAACCCCAGGGGTTTGTGACCATGCAAAAACCCTGGTGAAATGTTTTGTCCTGGTGGGAATGGGATGTGATGTTGGAGAGGAGAGGAGGAGCAGGGCAGCAATCATCCAGCACAGGCTGAGTGGGAAGAAGGGAAGGATTCCATCCAGCTGGAGGTGGATTTCTTGAATGAGAGAGGAATCAAGAAAAAAAATTAAAAAAAGAAAGCTGTGTCATTTTGAAGTCAATAATGTTCAGCACTAAGAGGCTTTGGTGTTAAATAATTCTCTTTTCAGGTTAGTGGGGTATAAATTCATGGTGTCCCTGGTTTGTGTTTTATCCCTGGACTGGGGAGGGGGTGTCAGGCAGGGAGGGATGGACCTGACAGTGCACAGGGGTGTCCTGAGCTGCTCCCAGCTCAGAATGTGCCAATGCTACAGCAAAATAGAGGCTGAAAACCACCCAAGGAATTCCTTTCCCACCCAGTTCTCCCTGCTGGATGATGCTGAAGGGCCCAAAAGCACAGAGGGTTCAGGACAGGCCATTAAACCCCAGAGCTCAGGCTCCAGAGGCTTGGAAGGAAAATGCTGTGATGCTTCTGGTTGAGTTTAAAGAGTCAGAGACTTTTGGCAGGATGAAAGCAGGGCTAAGCTGTGAACAGATGAAATGCCTGGTGTGGGGGAAAGGTGGAATGCTGCAGCTCTGGGGGAGTAAAGATCTGAGAGGGCTGTGGTTGAGAAATAATTCTGCAGCATGTGGCTGGTGGCAATTAAAGGAGCTGCCACCATCGTGGGATCATCAAGGCTGGAAAAACATTCTGAGATCAAGTCCACCACTAAGCCAAGATCACATCTCCACATCTTTTAAATGCCTCCAGGTATCCTTTACATAACTTCAAAGGATGAAGGGAATATTGTTGATGATGTTCTGGGAAAATCTGATTTTTCCTGTGCCTTTTGCAGTGGGAGCTGTAGGAAAAACTGAGCAAACCACACCAAGCAGGTGCTGAAATCACTCCTTGCCACTATGTGGCCACCAGACCAGCAGGTTTGGGGTGGAATTGAGTTCTTTTTCCAGCTGAGCTTGGCTGGGGGAGAAGCTGCAGCTGCTGGCACACCTTGCCCAGCCAGGAGCTGGCATTAACCAAGACCTGCATTTGAAGCTGAGCTGTGAATAATTCATGGCCACTGAAATGCCACCCGGGTTGGTGGCACAGGGCTGGCACATCCAAGGGATTTCAGGTTTCCCACTGGCTCAGTGTGTAAAATGAGCCCTTCCCCTGCTCCTTGTCTGGGTTGCCCCAGAATTGAAAACAATTGACCCAAACTGCAAACCCCATTCCCCCCAGTCTGATGAATACTGACCCTGACAAAGGCTGGGATTGATTTTGCTGCTCCTGTCAGCCAGAAATGCTGGAAAATAAACCTGAGGCTGGGCTGGGGTGATTTAGAGCAGCAGGACACCCTTCCCCACTGGCTTTTCCCTCACACTTCTGCTGCAGCCTTATAAACTTCTGGTTTTTAAGGCACTACCTGGGATTTAAAACCTCGATTTCAAGCCACCCTCATCCTCTTTCCTCTCTCCTCCTGCAGCTGAATCAAGGAGTAATGATGGTTTTCCTCCCCTCCCACCTCCTTGCACTTGGGTGCTTGTGCCTCCTTAAATGTGTTTTCAGTCCGGTGCTTAATTAGAAAAGGCCTTTGATGGTGAAAAGTGTGGGGTTTTAATTTATTTTTTTGGTAATAATTACTCCTCTGCTTCTGGGCAGAGTGGAAATGAGATTTTCCATGGACACATGGCGGGGATTATTTAAATCCATCCCCACCACTCGGACCGGTAGAAATTGTTATTAAACGAGGGAATCAGCTGGGAAAATAATTCATCCCCCCTGCTTGGAAGTGGTCCAGACACTCTGTGATGATTTGTTTTGTCTCAAAACAGACACTGACTCCTTTTTTTGGGTGGTGAGGGGCAATTTGGGGCCTGGATGCTGCTCCATGGGGGAAAGGCATCACTCCCCAGCATTGGAGCCCATTTAATCCCCAGCCAGCCCAGCCTGGCTGTCACCCCGGGCTATATTTCCCAATTAAGACCATCAAGCTCGATGATGAAGCTTTGATAGGCACTTTTTACATTTATTTTATTTCCCCAGCCCTTTCAGGCGGTGAATGAAGGTGTTTAGTGAGCTCATCCATCACTTTAACTCGGTGAATTCCCACCTCCCACTGCTGCTGCTGCTGCTGCTGCTCTCTTTGAATGGAAATAATTTAAAATAACGCTGCAAATGGGGACGGCGACAGCAGGGGAGCTGTGTCATCACCAGGGGGTTCTGTCTGTCCCCTGAGGGTCCCCATGGGTGACACAAACTGGGCTCACCCCCTTCCACCCCGACCCTTCATCCTCAAACTCCCCTTGGCTCCTGAGAGATGGGGTGGAGGGAAAAAGCCCCTCTGGAGCATCTGAAGCACAGAAGGTTCTTTTGCATCTCAAAAGGGGATTTTGGCACCTCCAGGAAAAAGTCCAAAGCTTCTGGACACATTGAAGTTTTTGCAGGCCTTGCCAGGTTGTGTTTTGACACATCCCAGTGTCAGAGGAGCCCCAAGGCTGATCCCTTTTGTCCAGCCCAGGGTGCAATATGTTCTTGCAGGTGTTTTCCTCTCCCCTTATCCAGGATTAGCACCAGGCTGGGGAGCTCGGGGGGCTTTGGGGATGAATCCACCCTGGTGTGCTGCAGGTCACTCCTCTTGTGCCCTGGGGAGTGGGGATTATCCCTGGGCAGCTCCTGGCCTGGCAGAAATGCCCATCTGCAGCCAGTCCTCTCCTGCATTCCCTCCCTGCTGTCATCAGCTGCTGGCTCCTCCAGTGGGGCTCGTTATCCCAAAGATGATGAGCTGGAGATTTGGGGGGGAAAAAAGAAAAGAAAAAAAAGAAAAAAAAAAAAAAAAAGAAAGCATCTGTTGACATAATAATATGGACATAATATGGATAAATCACTGGGGGAAGATTTGTTGTTGGGCTGATCTTTGCAGCAGCGTTCCTTAAACAGTGACACAAACCCTGTCACTGGTGGGTGCAGAGAGCAGAGGAAAAAAGCAAAATATTTGCATTTGGAGGGCCTGTGTTGGAGCAGAGAAGCCAAACAGACAGGCAAGGAAAATCCAGGGAAGGTTTTTTTGTGGTTTTCCTGCTTGTCCAGCAGAATTTGCCATGCCTGGGGATGGGGTGCTCAGAGCACAGGATCACATCCCTGCTCTGTTTGCATCTTTGGGGGCAGCTGGAGGCTGAAATGCCCCCATCAGCAGGGAAATAACCTGCCAAAAGCAATGGAGTGCTGGGGAAGAGGGAGTTTGCTTTGGACAGCTCAAGCTGTTCTCGTTGTTGCCTGGATTTTTCCCTTTGTTTGGCTTTGCAGGAATGGCTGCAGCCACTTTCTGCTGCCCCTGGGCTCAGGGAAGGGGATTTAAAATGGAACAACTGCACCAAAAACTGTGCCCAGCAGGAAGAGCAACCCACAGGGTGCCAGAAATTCAATTTTAACCTCTGCTGCAGTGACAGAGGAGAGGGATGCTACAAAATCCTCTCACTGGAACAGAAGATGAAAAAGCCACCCAAAAAATCCTTTTCCTGTGAAGGCAGCAGCAGTGGGTCAGGTTGTGTCCTGTTATTCCTGACTGGAGGGCAGCTGAGGGGACAATGGTGGCTCTGTTCTGCTGAGACCCAGTGTTTGGTGTCAGTGTGAGCCAGATGCACCCCAGGGTTGGAATTCCCAAACCAGGGCTCCTTATCCTGAGGCTGCTGAGTCCCAGGAACCCCATCCCAACCCCTGGGAGGTTGCGAGGGCCACAGGAACAGAGATTGCTTGGCCAGCTGAACACCTGGGTGCTGAAAACCAGGTGAAACAAAGCTTTTTTGGCTTGATAGACTTGCAAATTCTGATATCAAAAAGCTTTTTTGGCTTAATAGATATCCAGATTCTGATTAAAACCTGGCAAACATCAGGTGAGAGGTTCTTGGCTGCCTCACTGTGTCCATCTCCTCCTCCTTTGGCTGCTGCAGCTCCTCCAGCACAAATCCCTGGATGTTCCTCGGGATGTTCTGTGCTCTGGGGGGGGCTTCCTGACCCCCTGGATGTGGTTGGAGGCCACCAGCCCCACATGGGACATCACAGACCATCCCATGGGTCCCTGTCCCCCCAAACCAGCCGTGCCCAGGGTCAGGAGTTTCCCTTTGCTCCATCCCTGAGCGTGGCAGGAGCTGTTTGCCTTCACTTGGGGCACCAGAGCTGCTGGGATTTTGGTGGGAAGGGCAGGATTTAGGGTCCTGACAAGGATTTGGGGAGAAAAGGGAAAAACAGGGGGTGATGGCAGCTCCTGGCTCTGGAACAAATCCCTTCCCAAGGAGGGGAAGGGACAGCAGGACCCTGGGAGCCGGGCTGGCGGCTGCCTCTCGTGCTCTGGCTCTCATCAGAGCAAGAGGGGACCTCAGCCTGCCTAAACTCTTCCAAATGTGATCTGTGCTCCAATAAAATAAACATTTTAGGGAAAGCCAAGCCCCAGGCACACATTTTGGCAGCTGATCACTCCCTAATTGCAGGAAGAGCAGTTGGGAGAGGGTTTGTTTTGTTTGTTTGTTTTATTTTTTCGGTTTCTGATGAGAAAACTGGGCTGGAGGATCAGAGTTGAAATTTCTCTCCCCACATCTCCCCACCCCCAAAAATCCTGGGGTTTTCCCCTTTGTATGAATGGAATTCAACTTATTTCAAGGAACAGGAAACACAGAGCCTCTGCTAAGTGTGAACCTCAAACCCTCAGTGTGGGCCCTGGATACAGGGAGTTCTCCACAGATTTTTTCCTTTTTGTTGTTTGACAGCACCAGGAGCAGATTTGAGGGCTGGGAGCGGATTTTGGTGAATTGGAGCCGTTGCTTCTCAGGCCTGGCTGTTCCTGGGTGTTTTCCCCATCCCAAAACTCCTGAGGCTCTGGAATGGGATGGAGATGATTAACAGCAGCCCCAATTTCCATCAATGGGGCAAAACTCAGTTTGTGGTGAGGGGACAGAGCAGGAGCAGCCACACTCTGCCCTCACTTTTGGGGTCACATCCAGCCTGTTAACGGGGTCATTCCTTCCAAAAATCAAACAAAGCAGCAAGGGGAGAGGCTGGAATTACAGTTTTTAGGGAAATCTCCATCCTGCTTTTCCAGAAAAGTGCAGGAGTCCTGGCCAGCACTGCTGTTCTCCATCACATCCCTCTCCCTTTTCTTTTTCCTCCTCTTCTTTCACTTTTTTTACACATGTTGGCAGCCACTTGGGTGTTTTTATGAGCAAATTATTAGGGATTTCTTTTCCTGTGGCCTCTTCCCTTTGGATACTGAGGGCTGCACATGGATTTAAAGGTCCTTTTCCTAACCAGCCCTGCATCCTCTCTCCCTAGTGGGGAGTTACTCGTGTAAGTCCAACATGATTTGGGTACTTTTGCATCTACCCAATCATAAAAGTCCCATTCCAAGAGCCTTTCCAGCCTTTTTTTTCCCTCCTGTGCTGGAATCAAGAAGAAAATGCTGTTTGTTTTATGGCAAACTCTCATTTATTGTAACACAAATCCTTATTTCAGGCCAATTCTCTTCCAGGGAGTCATTTCCAGGAGCAACGAGCCCAACATGTTTTTCTTTGAATTGCTGATTGTTTTTCTCTGGGCATTTGTGCAAATTGCCTCTCCTGCAAAATCCAGGTTCTGTCAGCTGCAGCTCCTTATTCCCCTGGAGTAGAGTTTGCTGGGAAAATTCCAGCAATTTCTGTATAAAAACAGAAGTTTGGGAGCAAATTGTGTCGTTGGGAGGATATGAAGAGATTTTATTTTGGGGAGGATGGGATAGGAAAATGGAGCTCTCCAACAGCAGGAGATTTACTTTTTTTTTTTTTCCCACTAAATTAAATAGAGTTATAATTATAGCAAAGCATTTTGATTGCTCCCAAGTGTTTATTTTTAGCATTTTGTTTAGCAGGAAATAAAAACAAATTGAAGGAGGGGGGGGAAATGATGGTTCTGAAACAGAGCAAGGAGCTTTCCCTTCCCTCCCCATCCCAACCTGCATGCAAATGAGCTGCATGCAAATGAGCTGCTAATTGTCCCTGCTGGAGATACCCATAGGTGAGGTAGAAATCCAATTTCTGAGCTTTTATGGGGTCCCTTTGCTGAGGGACACTGAGGGGCTGTGGCACAGGGGGACAAGGGAGGGTGGCAATTCCATGGGATCTCCCTGGGAAAGCCCTCCCAGGTCAGGGGGTGCAGCACGAGCCCAGACACTGCTCTGGGGTGGCACCGCAAGGTGACACTGCTCTGGGGTGGCACTGTGAGGTGACACTGCTCTGTGAGGTGACACTGCGAGGTGACACTGCTCTGGGGTGGCACTGTGAGGTGACACTGCTCTGTGAGGTGACACTGCGAGGTGACACTGCTCTGGGGTGGCACTGTGAGGTGACACTG
>VZSJ01003852.1:31223-74868 GCA_013398405.1 Pheucticus melanocephalus
TGAGGTGACACTGCTCTGTGAGGTGACACTGCTCTGTGGGTGACACTGCTCTGTGGGGTGATGTTTTTGGGTGACACTGCTCTGTGGGGTGACACTGCTCTGTGGGGTGTCCCTGCCCTGTGAGGTGACACTGTGGGGTGTCCCTGCTCTATGAGGTGACACTGTGGATTGTCCCTGCTCTGTGGAGTGTCCCTCCCCTGTAAGGTGACACTGTGGGGTGTCCCTACTCTGTGGGGTGACACTGTGGGACACTGTCCCTACTCTGTCCCTGCTCTCCAGTGTCCCTTTGTCCCACAGCCCGAGGTGGAGGCCTTGTGGCTGCTGGGAGTGGCCAACCCTCACCCAGGATATAAAATTCCTTCTCCCTGCTCTTTCCATCCAGAGTTTCAGGCTCTAATCCGTGTCTGCCCCCACGGAGGGGCTGGGACAGGGTCACCGGGTCCCTGTGGGTCCCTTCCAGCCCAAACCATTCCATGGATCCATGGATCCAGTACAGAGCTGTCAGCCACAGCTCCTGGCTCTGCTGGCCAGGATTTATGGATGGAGACCTCCCAGGAGCCCAGAGTTCCCTTTTGCCATCCAACACCCCTGGCATGGAGCTTGGTGTGGGGCCAAGGGAAACGCAGGGATTTGGGCATTTGGGGATTTGGGAATCCAAATCTGTGACAGCACAGGAGGTCACTGTGGGGATCCTGCTGCCATAGGAACAATTTTAGCTTTCCCTCCAGGTTTGTTCTTAGGATGCTTCAAAATTCCTGTGCTGAATGCAAGGAGCAGCCCAAATGTTTGGGGATTTTTTATTTTTGGAGATGCTGTTTAGGGTTGTGATTCCCACAGAGCATTCCCAGCAGGCACAATCATTTTATAAACATATTAAAGTTAATTTGGATGTCACATTTCAGGGCCCTTCCTACCCTCCAAAATCCAACACTTTGCAGGAGGAGCAGGCTGGAATTTGGGTAGCACAGGGATGATGTTGCAACAGGGATGTCTGGAGTTTATGACATGAAAAGTGCAAACTGGGAAGGCTCTTGGAACAAGAAGAGAGCACAATAATTAATCCCCACTGGTGCTTTCTTAACAGCAAAGACTTAGGAATTTTTAATGAATTTATTGGTAAGCTCAAAAGGAGCTTTAAAGTTCCATATTTTGAAATTTATGTATTTTAAAAATCCTCTTTACCCTGAGAGTCTCTGAGGAGGGAAGTCTTTCCAAGCTGTGGGGAACAGAGGCTTTAAACTGTGCTGTTTATAAACCTTTTTTAAATAAACCTTTGTGACCACGGAGCTGGGGCAGCTCAGGAGCAATCCCAGCAGTGCCCACACTGGGTTTGTGTAAAATTCAGTAAAATAAAAATGAGGATGAGCCCAAAGGAGGAATTTTTTGGCTCTAAACTTTGGAGAATTTGACAACTCAAATTTTGGTCACTCCATTTGGGTGAATTGCAGAATTTTGATTGCTCCTCAGTCTCAGTCAGCCCACAGCCAATTATTTATATATTTATTTATTTATTTTTAAATCCTGCCATGACTTTGGATGTTCTCAGCCACAGCAGTGCCCTGTCCACTCCCACAAAGCCCTTGATCTCAGGGATATCCCATGGCTGGAGGTTAATTTGAGCTCCTTTTCTCCCCTAAGAATTCAGTCTTTCAGCATCAGGAGGTGTCCTCAGATCCTGCATTAAGAGGGGTAAAAAAAAAGCATTTCATTCTCATTTCTGTTTTATTCATCCTCATTATATGGATATATTTTGTAATATATAAATAAAATATAAAATAATAACATATAATTATAATATAAAATAGAAATTAATATAATAAATAAAAATAATACAAAATAGTATAATATAAAATATAAACTAAAATATATAATTATAATATATAATTATATAATAAATATATAATATATAATAATATAATAAATTAAAATAATATGTAATATATAATATATAATATATATTAATATATTAATAGATTTATAAATATATAAAATATATAAATAATATATAATATATAAATAATAATATAATAAATTAAAATAAATCAATACAAAATAATAGAATAGAATATGATATGATATATAATAACATATAGATATAAAATAATACAGGATATTCAATATACAATATATTATTATCTAAGTCACATTCCCTCTTTCAGCTCAATAATTGTATTTATTTGTCTTGATTCCCCCTCTGAGGGTGGGGATTCTCAACCCTTTACTCAAAATTCTCACTGAATTTGCAGCATTTGTTTGTATTCCTTCCTTTCCCAAACCTCTACTCCAGTGTTTGGCTGCCATCATTTGGAGCAGGGATTTTGAGAAAAGACTTTAATGCTGATCCTTGCTACCACCATTATTCCAGGACCAATCTTTTATCTCAGGATTTTACCTCTTTTTTGTTGTGTTGGATTTTTTTGGGTGACTCAGTACATCCAATAATGTTTCACTGACATTTTCATAAATACTTTTCTCACCAGGTGTCTCTACAAGTTCCTTGCTGTAATTCCTCACTCTCTGGGGCTGCCTCTTCATTTTCCCTGAGCTGTTCCTTTGCAAGGAATTGGGCTGAACATCCCAATTTTCCCTCAGAACACAACACAAGTCACGGTTTGTGCAGTGCTTGAGAGCAGTGCCATGAATTTAAAGCAGGAGGAAACCCCTTTCTTTTCATTCCCTTTGATCTAAACATCAATATTCCTGTTTATGACAACATTTTCTGATCTGATTCCATGGCACAGAGCTTTTAGCTCAGCGTGAGCGTGGATAAATCAGCATCCTGCCAGTGTGGGAGCTCAGTGAAGGGCTCTATTCCCAATCCTGGTGTTATATTGGGCAAAACCCCAGCTGGGGGGGAAAAAAATCAGTGTTTTCCCTATGGAACAGCCTTGTAAAATGTGAGGATGAAACCAAGTGGGTGTAACTGATCCCCCACTAAAGCTCCGAGGGATTTGTTTAATGGTTAAGATTTTCCTCCTGGGATTTGAGGCCAACTTTTCCGGCAGGGCTGGGAGCTTTTCCAGCTGTTTGTTAACATAAATATCCCTCTTATTTCCATGTTCTGGCTCAGAATAGCCACGGGACTGGTTGGATGAAATCCTGTTTGGGGTTTGTTTCCTTGGTTCTCCAGGGACAGGAGGGCAAAGGCTCCCCCAGGAGCAGCCCAGGGCCACTCTGACCTGGGGGTTCAGGAGATCTTGGTGCTCATCTGCAGGGTGAAAAGGCAGCTTGTACAAGAGCATCAATCTGTTCCACTGGGGATCTGCTAAATCCCTCCCAGGGGGGAAAGGATGGAACCCCAGGGAGAAATCCTCTGAGGGAAAGAACAAATGTGCAGCAATACTGAAAGCAGCTGAAAATAGGAAAAAGAGCTGTCCTGAAGCTGTCCCCATTCCCCCTTTGTTATCTCCTTAACTTTGCTTATTTAAAGCCACACAGACATCCCACAGGAAAAAATGGATAAAACCAGGATCAAGCCCTGGCTGTCATGCTGATAAATGGTTATCACTGATTCACTGTGCTTTATTTGGGAGTGAGATGCTGCTTTGGTGCTCAAAGGCTGCAAGACAAGAGGGATTTGGGTTTTTTTTCTGGGTTAAACTTGTTACTGAGGCATCACCTTGGTCTCACATGGGGCTGCTTCCAAAAAATGATGTGGCTGTAGATGTCCAAGAGAAGCAGCTGCCAACCCCAAGTTACAGCTCTGGATGTGGAGTAGCTCTGGATTTAACTGGCACACAATTTATGGGCATGGATTTTTGGGGTAAAGCTCCCATTTTCCCCCTTCTTTGGAATCTCTGGGCAGTCATCCCTCATGGGCAGCTTGGAAAAAACCAGCAGCAGCATCCCAGAATTCTCCACAGCATCACATTCCTTGGGGAGCTCAGGGGACACCTGAGGCCACCAAGCTGACACAGCAGTCACAGAGCTCCTTCCACCCCCTCAGGTATCCAGGATAATTCATAAAAAACATCCTCAGCACCTGGTTTGCCAGCAGGGCTTTGCTGGAGATAAACTGACCTGTGAAACTCCAGCTTAGCTTGTGCTCATAAATCTCTGAGATTGTGAGAATTCATGTATTTATCTGAGGGTTAATGTATTTATCTGAGGGTTTCTTGTAGGGTTCATCTCCTCTGTGGTGAGAACAGGTCTCACACACAGGCAGTGAGATCAAACCACCCTGGAGGTGTCTGGGCTTCCTCTGCTAAGCTTGGGGTCTCAGTTTCCCACCTGAGAGGACAAAAAACGTGTCCTCCTGCTCAAAGAGCTTCCTAGTGGGAAATGTCCCCCAGCAATTCCTGCCTGTCTCACCAAGGGCTTCCTCACCCTTTTAAAAGCAGCAGGAAAGGCTCTGAAAAGCCAGGATAACCTCTTTATGCCAGGGGTGCTAAAAATGAGCTTTGCACTCCTGAAGGATGGGGTTGGAATGTGGGGCTGCTCATGAAACAGCCCTGGAATGTCCCTGTGACCCCCAGCAGCACAGACACCCCTGGAGAAGAGCTCCTGGATGTCCTCTGTGGGACAATACCCATTTCTGCCCCACAGATCAACTGAGAGGTGTTTTAAAAACTTTTATTCCATTTTCAGTCTCATGAGAAGGGTGAGACAATGCAGGTGTTATAATTCACACCATCACAATCAGAAGGCAACTGTTTTTAATTACAATTCATTCTGAGTGTTTCTTGGCCTATCAGCTTTTTGCTGTGCCATGCCTTAAAGCCAATTATCTAAAATTACCCCTCATGGGTCCCACTACAGTGAATCTTTCACAGTTCTGTTTCTCCAAAGTATCCAGTCTGATTTGCAAGGTCATCCTTTGAAACTTGTTTCTAGTTCTGTTTCTCTCTCCACAATGTCTGTCCCATTCCATGGCATCTCCAAGTCAGCATTTCTTATCTCAAGGTTTGCACACTGTGTGGGCCTTGAGCAGCCCTGAGAACTCTCCACAAACCCATTTCCCACAGTCTGAAATCCTCCACCAAACCTCTCCATAACTCCTTGTTGGACAATACCCTTTTCCTGGCCCAGAGATTGGGGCAACTGAGAGGTGTTTTGAAATCTTTTATTCCATTTTCAGTTTCATGAGAAGGGTGAGACAATACAGGTGTTATAATTCATGCTATTACAATTAGAAACTGACTATTTCCTAATTATAAATTATAATACATTACATAACTCTAAAAATTCATTTCCCACAACTCCTGTCTTTGCTTGTGGCTTCTCTGTATTTTTCTACCTCTGTTGAGGTCAGGATTGAAGGCATTTGAGGTGCTGTTCCATGTTTGGACTCAGGTGTTTATTATTTCTTATCAGTGGAACAGCTTCACAACCGTGAGTTCTTTAATTAGCAAGGCACAAAATGGCAAACTATCTCTTGTCACGTGGTCTTTTAAGACTAAACCATGCAATTAAGAAATGACACCTAGATTATCTTCCCTTTTAACCCAATAACTGATCCCTGGAAGCCCACAGTGTGGACTTTTCTGTCCAATTACAAAACATCACCCAAAGCCATGAAGAAAAAGGAAGGAGGAGGTAAAGAAGAGCAACTTGTCTCTGCTGTAAAACTTTTATCTTGCTTCATGTTTATTTATATTGTAAAACCCCAAACTCTAAGTTTTCCACCCTGTGATCTTACAGGGTGGAAAGAACCAGCTCCACACCTGTAATCCCAGTGCTGTTAATCAATTCTGGAAGCCTTCCTTCTCCACACCTCAGGTCAAATGCAGTGTTCTCTGGTGGGTCTGTGCCTTTCAGCACGGAAAGTTTCAAATTCTCACAGCACAGAAAGTTTCAAATTCTCACATGCAGGCTCCCACAGTTCCCTCTGAGCAGCGCTGCCCCAAGCAGAGGCACCCCCACATTAACCCCATCCTCACCTCTCCCCACAGCTTGAAGGCCGTGCTGATGGGGAAGCCCCAGGACAACACGGTGGACTTGTCAGGCATCCCCCTGACGCTGAAGGACCTGGAGAGGGTCACGTCGTACCTGGAGCACAGCTCGGAGCACATCGACACGGTGGAGCTGTGCTTCACCGAGCTGACGGACGAGATGCTGCTGCAGCTGCTGCCCGCCCTCTGCGGGCTGCCCCGCCTCACCACGCTGGCCCTCAACGGCAACCGCCTGACCAAGGCCATCCTCAGGGACCTCACCGAGACCCTCAAGGACCCCAAGAAGTTCCCCAGCGTCACCTGGATCGATCTGGGCAATAATGTGGATATTTTCTCGCTGCCCCAACCGTTCCTGGTCAGCCTGAAGAGGCGCTGCCCCAAGCAGGGGAATTTGCCGACCATCCTGGAGTTTGGGGAGGGTCAGGTCAGTGATTTGGAGGGGCAGGAGGGGCTGGGGGACAGCCAGGAGGAGCTGAGGGCTGGGCCAGGCCAGGCTGGCAGCACGGACTGGGAGCAGATGGACGGAACAGCCCAGGCTGGGGAGCTCCCTGGCCCAGAGCAAGGTGCTGCCACAGCACAGACATGATGTCCAGCCCTTGGGTGGGCACCTTGAGCAAGGATGACTTCAAACCTCAGAGCTGGGGGGGTTCTGTTCCCACTCCTGGATGCTCCAGGAGTCCCAGTGCTGCCTTCCCCCTGTGCCACGAACGTCAGTGATTTTCTTCTGGAAGAACACATAAAAGTGATCACGTCGGGTGTTTGTATTTCCTAACAGCTGGCCAGGTGTTTTGAAGCATTAGTGGTGTGCTGTGCTTTTTGCTCTCTCAGAAATGCATCTCCAAGGGGCTGCAAAACCTCAGAAGGGCAAGAAAAGGGAGCAGGGAGGTGCCCGGGCTGTGCAGGGAAAGGCTCCCTTTCCTCAGTGCTGGATCTCAGCTGCTCCCCACCTGTCATGGACAGACAGCAGCCACCCCAAAGGGACCTGCCTGGGATAAACCTTCAATCCTTTCCACTCCTGACTTCAGGAATCACTGGTGAGAGGCATGGCTCCTGAGACACAACAAAAACCTGCTCACACACCAACCTGGAGTGCTCCTCTCAGTATTGTGAGCCCAGCCCAGGGGGAGAGCTTTGTTTTCCTGGGGCAGGATTAAATCCCAGCCTGCAGCGTGCCTGGACACCACCCTCACCTCCAGCCTTAGCAAAACCAGGCTGGCACCTGTGCCTGCCCAGGATTTATCCAGTAAAACCCAGTTTCCCACCAGCTCTAAAAATTCCTGAGCTTGTAATGGGAGCATCTGATCCAGTCTGGGAGAGACACACAAATCCTGGAGTCAGGGCTCAGGAGCATCACTGACAAAGAGAGACCACGGTACTGAAGGGTTAAAAAAGGTAAAAGAAGCCTGGGGTTCATCCCCTGTCACTGCCACACAGCCAGCTGGGATTTAAAGCCCCAGAAAGCCTTGGGGTCCCTTGGCCATGGCTGGTGCCCCCTGGACCAGAAGTGCTTTGTTTCTAAAAGGTTCCAGTTTTTTCTGAGCCAGGGCTTTGGGTTTATTTTCAGAGGGAAATGGATCAGCCCAGAGCAGCAGTGCTGGAATGTGCACTTTGGCTTTTTGGAACCAGAATTCCATTGGTTCCCAAAGCTGGGGGAGGGCAGGAAAGTGGGGAAGATTCCTCCCTGTGTTCCAGGAGCAGAGCTGACTCCCTTTGCAGGGGAGCCCCTTTGCCCCAAGCAGCTCCCAGCAGTGACTCCAGCTTGGCTTTTTTTGGGTGCAAACAGACTTTTGGTCCCATTGGCTCTGTCCATTTTTCCAGAGGGGCTTCAGGCTGCCAGTGGTTGTTTGTCCTCCATTTGCAAGAAAGTAACTTAGAAAAAACTCTGCTACTTTTAATATATTTGGCAACAGTCAGTATGATTTGCATGTATCCAAGCCTTTTTTCCTTATTGTTTTTTTTTTTTTTTAATTCTAACTCTTTCCAACAGGCATGAAAAAAACCAACTTTCCAGTGAATATGGAATATTTCTGTTTGAAATAAAGGAGCTATCCATAAACAAAATAAATGATAATGTTTAATAAAGACCCAGTGTTGAATTTTCCCTCTGTCCAGGTTGAATGCCCAGGAAAAAGCAGAGGACAAGGCAGTGCTGAGAGCTGCTGGTCTGGCTTCTTCAGGGGGCTGCAGAAATAAAGAGCTCAGTTTATGGGCTGCATTTATCAGGGTGGGCATAAGCTGGACACAGAAGCATCATAAAATAATCTTTTAAATTTTAAATATTGCCAAAATAAAATAATGTGGGAGAAAGGAAGGCTGAGAGTGGGGTAGTGCTCCACAGGGTGTTTATGTCCTGAAGGCAGAATTGCTGTTTATTGCAGCAGGGGCTCTGTCCCAGCAACAAACCATGGGGGCCAAGGAGTTGGGGGAACATTGGGGGATTTAATCAAGGACAAGATTTCTCCTTGCAGGAAAAAAAGAAACTGCAGCAATTCCTTCCTTCTACCCAGGTACCTCAGCACTGGGCTCTGCTCCTCATGCACAGCTCAAGCCCCTCTGCCTGTTTAAATTACTTAAATCACAAGCTCCTTGCTGCAAGGTTTTTATTTCCTGCTAAGTATTTGCACAGGACCAGGGGCCTGAGGGGCTGCCTGGACCCCCCAACTCACCAATTCCCAAACCAGAGGCACTTTGCATTTAGAGGGAGCTCTGCATCCTTTATTCCTGCTTTGCTCCATTCCCTCACGGACAAAAACCACCCAGGAGCTGCTCCTGCTGCATTTCCAGCTCAGTGTCCTCCTGCTGGAAACACATCAGCCATGGAGAAATAATTTCAGTATCTCCAAAGGGAGATCCCACAGCCTTTGCCCTGTGCAGGTGTTGCAGTGCCTGAGCCACCTCTGCTGCACTGGCACTGACAATATCCCTGTGCCCAGTGAGGATTTGGCCCTCCTGAGATAGAGCAAGAGCTGGAAAGGGATTTTTGTCAATATATCCGTGCATGCTGGAGGATGCACCAAATTACTGCCATGGAAAAAGGGGGAGAAAAGCAGAGCTGTTGTAGAGAGTTGGTTATAAAAGCTTTGGCTCATCAGTGCCTCCCTCACAGTGTGGATTAGCTCAATTATCCACTTAGTGCACTTCAGGATAATGATGATCCTGTGGGCTCAGCACTGAGTGGGGTTTGGTTGGGTTTTTTTTTTAAAGAAAGCAGAGAAGCTTCCCTTCCCAGCTCATCAACATCAAAACATGCTCAGGGCTCACTCCACGTATAATCAATGTTCCCTGGCCTACTCTGGGCTGCTGCTTTGGGTCAGAAGCTTTTAGCTGGCCTTACATGAAGGATTCAAGGACTGAAAATGGCTGCTGTTAGAATATTAAAACAGAATGAGGTCATTTCTTGTCCAGGAGAGCAGGAAAGGGCCACCATAAAATAAATAAAGCATAAAAAGCCTCAGCCTGGCTTGGTTGGTTCTCTCCCCAGCAGCACCACAGCTCTGCCTGGGCATCAAACAAACCAGTCTGGGGAGGAGATTTATGGGCTCAGCAACAAAAATGTAATTGGAAATCATTCTGTGCAGATTGAGGAGCCCACAGACAGCAAGGGGAATAGGAACAGCAGGCAGGGAATGAGAGAGGGGTGGGAGAGCCTTGAAAGGGCTGGGGCCACGTTCCAGAGAGCTCCTGCCAGCTGGGGGATCTGGGAAGGGTTTGCAGCAAGGCTGGCTGTGTTTTGAAGGTGGTTATTCATTTAAAATGAGGATGGTTGGGAGCAGGGAAGAAGGCTGGGAAAAGTCACCCCCGAGCAGGGAGTGTGTGGGAGAGGAGAGGGAGACACAAAAATGCTGCTGGGGGTGTCCAGAAGCACAAAATACTTAGGCCAAAAGCATTGTTGCTGCTCAGGGGCAAAGTCAGCAAATGCCAACCCGAAATTGCCCAAACACCAACCTTTGCCAAAGAGCCAAAAAGTGACCCAAAGGATCAAGGGGACACCAGGGGAGGCAGCAGTGCCCCAGGCAGTGCCACCACTCTGGGTTATCCCACTAAAACTGCCTCTGGGGAGGGGCAAAACCCCTCCAGGGCTCCCCTGTGGTCCATCAGCCCTGCTCCAGCAGCAGCAGGAGCTCTGTGAGCTCACACTCAGGAGCACTCATGGCCTGGAAACACAAAGGCTCCCCTGCTCCATCAGCTGGGATCTGCCATTGCCAAGGAAACAAATTGACCTCATTGGCAGAATTCACATCTCAAAGCTCAGGGAAAAGGGGTAAAAACAACTGACCCAACCTCTGCAGTGAAATGGTCCTTGGTGAACAACAGATGAAATCTCCCAACCTCTCTGGTACAAGGATGTCAGCCTTGATCCCACTTTTCCTCCACTCCAAGGGCAGTGGGTTTTTCTATGCCTGGGGGATGATTTCCACCAGCAGAGCAGCTTTCCAGCTCTATGAAATGTCTTTAACAGGAAATTCTGAAGGACAGAGCCATCCCTCCCAGTGCTCTGACTGCCTCCAGCCAGGTTCCAGCCTCAACTCCTAGGGAGGGCCCAGCTCCAGGCATATTAACATTAACATTAATTAATTATCATGAATAAATAGAAGGATATCCCCAGGCTGGACAGGACTTGGAACAACCTGGATTAGTGGGAGGTGTCCCTGCCCACAGCAGAATGTCGGAGTGAAATGAGCTTTAATTCCTCTCCAATCCGAACCATTCTGGGACCTGTTTCTATAAAACGTTAGCACAGGGTTTGTTCTCAGGGAGGAGCACAAGAGCTTTGCTCACTGCAGGAATCCTGGATCCCAAGCTGGAACTGCAGGAAAGGTGTTTAGGAATCAAGTGTCATTTTTGATGTGCCAGCTCCATCAGCCCATGGCTCAGTTAGCCCTGAAGGATGGGGATGTGGAAGTGTTTTGTTTGCAGTCCCTTCTGGCAGTTCTGGCCATGCATTTTTTATCCCACTTTTTTTATCCCCCCTGTTTTTTATCCCCCCTCTGTAAATACACAGAGACACAGCTGGTTTTACCTTCAGCTCACTGATGGTTTATACATAAAACTGAAGACCTGATTTAACAGAGTCAGAAAAGATGCAACCTGCTCACCACAGCCTTTAATTATGTGTGCAGTTTGCTGAGTTTTCTTGGCTCCTAATAGCTTATTGATCCTGTGGCTTCTGGGCCATCCTTTTTCTTTGCTGTTTTATTAACTCAGTCTGAGGAGAAAATAAACCTGTGGGCTGGTTTGCATCCAGCAGGTTGGGATGAGCAATCCCAGCCTCCAGTGAGTGCACGTGGCAGCTCTCAGGGAGCTGTAATTGGAAGGACAAATAGACTGGAGGTTTACAAAAGAGGAGAGAAATATTAATATTTAATTCACTGGAGGTTTGGCCTGGGCATTTATCACTGGATTTTCAAGGTGTGTGCTGTAAAATCACTTCATTCCTGGCTCTCCCTGTCAGCTCTGTCCTTCTCCAGGGAAAACCAGGGTTCCCCTGGCTCTGGGCAAGGGTTTGGGGAGGTGCTTTGTGATCAGGACTTTGCAAGCAGCACTCACAGCCATCCTAAACACAATCTACATAAATAAAACCTCAAAGCATCTTCCTACAGGCTCAAATTTATGAACAGGCATGCAGAGACTCAGGGGTGGATGGAAAATTATGGGATATTGGGCTACAACAGATGTGGAAACCCAGGTGCATCACCCAGGAATGAGATTCCCTTGGGCAGCTGCTCCTTGCCTGATAACTCCTCAGGTAAGAGCTGCAATTCCAGCTCTTCTAGAAATGAAAACCAAAGCACTAAAGAATCAATCACACTCTGGGAGCTGCTGCCCCAGGGCTCTGACTCCAGATCCCACTGCTGGGAGTTCTGCATGTAGAGAAACAGGCAGAAAATCCCAGAGGTGGATAAGCCTCAAACACACAGAACAAAAGGCCTCTGCTTGGGGCTGTGTGCACTTCCACACCACTTCCCAAGAGCAGAACTTCACCATTCCTTTTTTGTTGTTGTTTCATCTTCACTGCACCCACCTGCTTGTTAAATGATCAATTCCAAGGCTCAGCATTTTCCCAAGCTCTGCTTTCCCACAGGCTCAGAGCTCCCCTCCACCACAGGCACAGAAACAGCAGAGCTGGGGGCTGAAATGCAAATATTATCCTTTTTTCTGTGCCAGCCCCCAAAATGGGCTGAACTTCCAGGGCAGGGGCTGCCCCCAGCCCAGAGCTGTCCCCTCATCCTGGTGTCACACCCATTCCTCAAACCATTTTGGTGTTGGTGATTTCTCAGCCCTGTTCTCCTCCCTGAAACCCTTCTTTTGTCTCAGCTCCAGCCTCTGACCTGTTGCCAGGTGACACCACGTTGTTGCTGTCATCTCCAAAGACCTTTCTGAAGCATAAAAGCAGCACCTTTGAAATCCCTGCCCTTGATGCAGCTCCTGTTTTGCATTTCCAAACAGCCTGGCCCTGACACTGAAGCTTTATTTCACCTCCTGCAAGCACAGAGCATCTTCCCCCAAATCACAGCAACAAACAGGCTGGTGGGGAGGTGCCTGGAATGATTAAATTAATTAAATTCAAAGTGCAGCTACCTTGGTGCAGGGGCTTCCCATCACTGTGCATTTCAAAGCTCCCACCTCACTCCCAGCTTTGAAACAATTCCCATCATCCTCCCAGCAGGTATCCCCTGGATTTCACTCAGCACAAGGAGTTTATTATTTACTGCCATGGATGAAAGGAATAAAATACCTGATTTGCCACAGCTCAGGAGAATTGCTTTATCCAATGAGTGACCAAACCCTCTGCCTGCTCCCAGCAGGGCTCCAGCTCCAGTTCCTTATCTGTGCTGAGGTGATGTGGAGCACTGCAGGCTGCTGCAGGATTATCAGATGGAGGCACAGATGGAAAACATTTCTATTGGATATTTCAGCTGCTGCTGCTGCATTAAACAGCTCACAGATCACCTCAGCACCAGCACTGCACTTGCTGTCTGATAAGGGCTGATAACCAAATTACCATTGGTGCCACTATTATCTTGACTCAGGTGTTTATTAATAAAGTTTCAGCTATCCAGGAAAATTTATTATTTTTTATTATGGCTGATAACCTCAGGCTTAGCTGGTAGCTTGTCTTTAATGTGCTGTTAAACCTCAAGCATATTCCACTGTTCAGTGATAACAGCACCCAACAAACCTTCAGGTGCAGTTTGCAAAAGCACAAAATACACAAAAAACCAAGAAAATCAAATCTAGAGTGACTGACAGGATCTGGGAAAGCACGAGCAAGAAAGCAATCAAAAAATCTGGGAAATAAATCAAAATGATAAAGAAAACCAAGGAGAGCCCAGTAGAAAGCCACAGGCAGCTTCAGAAACATCAATCATTACTTGTTTAGAGTTTGTGTTGCAGCTGGGCTGTGCAATGATTTTACCACAAACCATTACAAACAAAAAAAAACTTATATGGAAAAAAAATCCAGGTATTGACTTGCAAAAACTAACAGGAGTCTAGCAAACAAAAACCTTAATTATTGGAGATTAAACTTTTAACATCTCTATTTGATTAAAACAGCAGGGATTTGAAATCAGCCTCCACTGAGTGATTTCCTCATTTGCATTTTGTTCAGGTTTCAGTTGCACACAGGTGCTGGGCTGGGGGTGTTTATTGACTCAAAATCCACCTGGAGCAGGCACAGCCTGGCAGCTCCTGAGCTGCATGGGAGGGGAGGGTAATGAAGGGCAAATCTTGCTTTATTTTTATCAAATAAAAATAAATTTACCTCTTTGTCTCCTCCTCACACTCAGAGCAGGAACACTTTGGGGCTGGGACCATGAACTGCAAGTTTGCACAGCATCAAAAGCTCATCAAATGAGCCTTTGCTGGTCCAACATTAAGACACATTAATTAACAGCTAATTAAAGAGTGACATTATCACTGTGTGTGGGATTCTCTACATAGTAATGAAAGTTGCAAATCTTATTAGAAACAGAGAAGGAACCAGCATTAAAACCGAGTTTCCCCAAAGAAGCATCTTCAAGGCTGCAAAAATCTCTTTTATTTCAAATGCTCTGAGCTTGGTCACTGCCCCACCTTGTGGGCTCGAGTGGCAGGAGGTAAAGCAGGACAGATGTTACTCTGAATCAGAGCACAGGAGCAGAAAAGGCTCAATGTTCTTTAAATGAGCTCTCCTTGCATGCCCTAAATCAAACCCCACCTGTTCAACCTTCCCCACGTTCAGCAGGTTTAGGATCAGTTCATAACAGCTGGGCTGAAACTGATTTCAAGCGTAAAATTAAGGCACTAAATGACATGAAGTGACAAAGAAGGGGAATGTTTGTCCTGGCAGAGCATTAAATGATGCATTAACCTTGACCTTCTGCACAGAACACATGAAATGTGCTCCAGCTCTGGCAGCACAAGGTCAGGGGGGTGCCAGGAACACCCTGAGCCTGAGAAAGGCCAAAGTTCCCCTGGTTATTTTGAGTTTTTGCTCTGAGCAGCTCAGGAGTTGCTGCCTGTGATATCTCAGAAATTGTAACAAAGCATTTGACATTCTTTAGCTGGGAAAAAACAAACCTGTGACTTTTCTTGCATGACACCAACAGCAGCTCCTTTGTGCCTCATTTCTCTGAGATGAAAGAGTTGGAAAATTAACAGCTCCTCCTCCTGCTCTAAGGGGAAAATGAGTGAAATGTCAATATTTAGGATTTCTTGCACTCTGAAAAGCTCAGACACACAGGATATCCCTTCCTCCCTCCTAATTAAGTAGCTACAGCTCCAAGTGCCTCAGCTGGAACAGCAGCCACCAAGCCAAGAGAGAGCTGCTCTTTACATTGCCATTAATAGCTGGCATGTATTAATTACAGTAATTTATGGCTTTGCATCAGTGATTATTCTCATGCTGCTGCAGATATGATTGCTTTACAATACTAATCAAGAAATGAGGATGATAACCAGCATTTATGTGAAATGTGAAGCTTGTGATTTACAGTGAGGCAGCTCTGCCCCTGTGGGTCCCTTTCCTCCTCCCCCTCCTCAATTCCAGCCCCTCAGCACAGATTTTGGGGATAATCTCCATGTTTTCTCTCAAACACTGATTTGAGACATGGCATTGCCATCTCTCTTATTGCTCAAAGCTGGCGCTCAGCCACTCATTGCTTTGTTGCATATTTTTTCTTTCTGCTTTAATCTTTTCATCTATTTTAGATTTATCCAGGGTTGTTGGCTGCTGTTGAGTGCCAAAGGGATTCCTGCCAACTGTTCTTTTTAAACCTTTAGGAAATCCAAAATAATTGTGTTTTAAAACCAGATTTTTGTCTGCTGTTTATTCCCCAACACTAAGTTTTAAGTGCTCCAAATGTAATCAAAACAGAATGGTTTTATTTCCCTTCCCCTCAAGCACCATGAAATTATCTGTGCTCCCCTGGAAAATCACAGTAAAACGTTGAGGACATTTGTTATGTTTGAAAGGCACCATTTTCTAACAGAAATAACACTTTTCCATTCATTAATCTCAGCAAAAACCCAGCCTGCTAGAGGATCCCTGCTGAGGAACTTTGGTTTTGATTAGAACAATAAACAAGTGATGCTAAAATGAAACTCATGAATATTTATCTCTAACAGATACCTCCAACTGCACCTTCAATAAACCCAGGTAAATTCAAGTTTTCCCAGATCAACTTTGCTCTGCTTTAATGAGAGAATTCTAACACTAGAAAGCAAGAACTTTAAAACAAGTTGCAGCAAACCTTCCTTGAGCAAATTAAACAGCTCATTAAACAATTTGCTGATTATTTCTGTTGCTGAGGGCATGTGGCTGCTTTTACCTCCATGGTCTGCAGATTCACATTTAAAACAGGTGGATCCTTGTGCTTTTTGAGAGCTTTAAACTCATTTCTAGTGCCAGTGCATGTTGTAAGAAATATCAACATATTCTAATACACAAGCTCTTAAAATCAGGGAAAAATAAGTTTTGGTTCTTTAAACACTGGGAACAGAATGTAATTTTAAATTTTAATTGAGCAGAGATTAAGAGCAACTAATTAATTCCAAATGTTTTACCTACTCCATTGCCCAGGCTGAATGTTTTTATTAAGCCCTGGATGTACTACAATAACAATTCTAGGAAAAAAAAATCCAGATTAATTAACCTGGGTGTTGTAGAACCAGGAGATTTCTCTGACAAACACTGAGCCTGTTTTTCTGAACACTGACTTTAAGAAATTCCTGAAATTCTACATTTCATGCAATTTACACCTCAGGCAGCACAGCCACCTGTGCTTTTGGAGGGACAGGGACACTGCCCGATGATGCCACACCAGCAGCACCACCTCACAGCAGCTTTCAGTCAGAAAAGCAAAATTCAAAGCAATTCAGATCTTCACCTGAACTCCACAGGGAAGGCAAAACCAATTCCAAGCTCTCCAACTTGGAGCTGTGCAGTAAACGCTGCGACCACAGGCTCATGAGGAATTAGGTTAATTATTCACTAAATTTTGCAAAAAGCACACCCTAAAATCCTCACTGCTGACACCAGGTGGGCAGAAGGCTCAGCACCATCAGTTTGGATGTTGGGAGCACTGAACCTGCCAGTTCTACTGACATAATTAACCTAATTGGGGTTTTGGCCTCTAATGCTGGGCTTTAACTCTTTTAAGCATCTCTAAGTTGCCAAGATTCCCCCAACCCTTGAAATTTGCCTCTGCAGCAGATTTAAATTTAATTTTTGAGATCAAAATGACAAATAGCAAGCCTGCAAACAAGCTACAGATGCAGCTGCATTTGCTGCTCTGGTTGTCAGAGTACTGAAGGGCTGATCTGTGCAGTAATTAATTACACTCTTGGTGTCTTGACTAAACTCTAATTACCACACTAAACCCCACTGGCATCATCTGCAGTGAAGATTTTGCCATCTTGGTACATCCTCTTCATCTTACAGGACATTATAGGAGTGCCCAGTTTCCTTAATGCAGTGAAGTGACAAAACAGTAGTTTTTTTATTTTAATATTATTTTAATGTACATGTAATAAAACATTTTAACTGTTACCACTTTGTTACAGGCAGAAAAATGCTCTGTCTACACAAAATCCTCAAGCTCAGGTGTTTTGTTGGAGTCCTTCAGCCTCAGAGATGTTTCCAGCAGCACCACCTGGAACACAGGAGCAGGGTCAGGTAACCAGCCTTAATCATCATTAATGCATTTGTTAACGAGTCAGATATCATCAGAAAACCTTTTGCTCACCACCAGTCAATCTGCCGGTAATTCCAGCAAGTTTGGGTTAGTTTCATCACATGATATCACAGGAAAATTGACACTTTCATGGCAGGAACAGACTTTATCTGTCTGCAGTGCAGAAACAGCTGCTCTCACTCATTTACTGCCCCTAGTCCAAGTTTAGTCCAAGTTTAGGTTTCTTTGCCTAAAGTTTCATTAATTATACATTTAGGGCACAAACTCTTCTCTAAATGTATAATTAAGTCTCTATTTGAGACTGCAGCCAAAAGCCACCAAGAGCACAATGAATATTAAACTCACCCAGCAGATTCTCCTGTTCTGCTGTCTCAGTGCCCTGCACAGGACTTGGGAAGAGCTGGCCCATCAGTGGGGGGACATCAGCCACCAGCACGTGGCAGCACAACCCTGCAGGCTCTACCTAAACACATCAGAAAATAAAGAGGAGGCTTAAAATTCTAAGGAACACAGACTCAAGCTCCTTATAGCCTATAAACTAAATTTACATTTTAACTGGTCTAGAGCTCTATGTAGTGCACTGAGACCCATCACTCACCTTCACATCAGAGCCACCTCTCCCCAGCTGTTCCCAGCCCTGCTGTGTCACACTCAGGTGGAAGGCCCAGCTCTGCAGAGAAGTGGGACAGAAGGACAAGGTGAGATGTTTGCAGGGACAGCAAGCTGCCTGCTGGCTCTACAGGATGAATGTGGAGGTTTGAGCTCCTGTGTGCAGCTGCATTTCAGACCAGAACCAGGGTATCGTCAGTTCTCGCATCTGACGGCACTTCCTATTCAGGGTTATCATCATCAACAGCCGTTAATTAACTCCTCCAATTAATCACTCAAAACACCAGCTTTCATCTCAAACAGTTGTACAATCGCCCCCCTGTCTTATGAAGCATTAACTCTTTACTTGTGTGTACACAAAATCAGTTTTGTTGAGTTTTTATTCAACTTAAGATTTGATTTTTACAGATTATTTTGACTTGTAAAGGCCTAGAACCCCTTTTAACAACTTTCACCCCTTAGTGTAAAAAAAAATATTTAACTTACTCTTTACTTCAAGACATCTTTCTGCTGTGGGAGTAAAAGCAAGAGAAGTGTTACTAGAATGCTTTTTAGCAGTATAAAGTAGGTTTATGCAGAGAAAAATAAGAACAAAATCAGACCCTCATGACCAACTCTGCTTGTGTTTCCACCCGTGTTTATGTTGATATGAATCACTGAAATATTTATATTAAACAGCTATTAGTAGTCCGCAATCCTCTCTTAATAATTCTTAATCAGGAAATTTAAACTATAAAAACTTAAAGTAATATAAGAGTGCAGCTCACAAGATTGCATTTACCAACAGGGCAATTTTCAAACTGAAATCGCAAACACCCCAATGCGGTGGGTGTAATTTTTAACTTTACAGAAAGGATCTAGCACATCGAAAAATATAAAAAAGGACCCAATTGCTGATTTTTATGGCTGCAGCGCCACAAAAATCCATGGACAGCGCTGGATGCCGAGAGCACTCCCCGCAGAGCAGCGATACCAGCTCTGCCCTCACGGAACCGCGGGCAGGGCCGCGCCAGCAGCGCTCCCCACACACACACAGCACCAGCCCAGCCGAGCTCCGAGCCCTTCCCAACTTACCGGGGCAGGGTTTCCGCGGTCCCGGCGGGGTCCCAGCGCTGCCGGCGGGGTCGCGGTGCTGCTGCTGTCTCCATGGTGGCCTGAGGGACAAGGGCCATGAGGGCCATGAGGGCCATGAGGGCCGTGAGCCGCCACGCGCCGCAAGGCCGCGCCCCCCTCCTCCCCCCCTTCAATGGTGCGGCCCGGCCACGCGGCCCAGGCAGGCCCGGCGGTCGCTACCACTGCCGAGCTGGGGGAGCGAGCGCTTCAGCTCGCTCAGCGGTACGGGCGCTTCGCTCGGCAAGCCGGGGCTGCGCCTCCCCGCTGCCCGCCCTGCAGGCCCCGAGCCCGGCCCTGAGCCCAGCCGGGCCCGCTCTCACCTCAGCAGCTCCAAGGGCACAGGACGAAAGGGCGCGAATCCCTTCGGCGGCTGCTTATAAAGCCCTGGGCCGTACCACCCCCGAGCGGGGGCGGGCTGTGCCACTGCAGGCGGGGGGCGCCGAGGTTCCCATTTCCTCCCGTGTGGGCCGTGAGGGGACGCGGCGGGCGGAGCCGCGGGGATCGCTCAAACCCCGGCCCCATAACCCCAAAAAACCCCCCCAAAACCCCTAAATCAGGTTTAGGCACCTCCTCAGGGCAGGGACCCTCATGTGGCCGGGCACAGCACAGGGAGCAGCGGCCCTGCCCTGGGTTCTGCCTTTTCCAGGAACGCTGGAGAGGTCGGAGCGATTTCAGGGCACTTTTATTTAGAACAGAACAGCTGGTTTTAAATAAAAGTTCCATTCTTTTCTCATTGCGTTATCTTGAACTGAAAATAGGGGTGTTTTGGTGCCCTTTTCCCTCTGTTAAGTGCATCAGCCATCGTTTTAAAAACAAACATAAAGCCAGCTTTGCTTTAAAATTTCACCCTCAACACCACGTGTTCAGTCAGCCTGAGGAACTGTTTATCAAAAATCCACATTTTCCAAACAGCAAAAACTTCCTACAAGAAAGACTAGTGTGGTGCTATAACAAATCACCTAAAATTCAGATCCTCCAGCAAGAGCCAAAGCCAACATTCTCTTTTTTTGCAATTTTCAACATAAACACATTTTAGTGAAATACACAGGTCCTGTCTCCCTATCAAACATCAATTTCTGCACCAAATTCTTGTAGGTGATGATAGCTGGGAGGTGAGTGAAAAATCACATCAGCTAAGGATTGAACAGCTGAATACAAAGAGAAAGGAACAAAATTCTCTTTGCAATCTCTTGATCAAATAGATGGATGTTAAAATATTGAGGAAAAAGCACTGACTTAAAATTCAGAGTTCATTTTTAATTACCAAATCCCTGGCTCAGGTAACTAAGGAAGCCCAAAGCTGGAAAGAATTCCTGATACCAGCACTCTGCAAGGCTTCTCTGTACATTGTAAAAAAGCAAAACCAGGCACGCTCAATTACAAAACCCTCTCTAAACAATAAACCTCATTTTTTTCTTGCAGCTAAGCTCCTGTGGGCTCAGTATCACACATAAACCCCCCCAAACCATAAAACCACAGTCCTGACCAGGATGGGGGAATTTTTAAGGCATATTTCTGACAACCTGGAAGGCAGAAGCAGAATTAAGGGTCAGAGGTCTGTGCTTGATTTCACAAATCTTTCAGATCAGCTAAAGGGATCCTCTATTCCCATTCCCATCAGTTTATCCTTCACCAGGTTTAAATTAGGAATATTGACATGGAAACACCACACAAGGGCTCCCAATAATCCAGCTTTGGTGCATGAGGTGTTGATTCCTTTCAGGAAAAAGAAAGGTCCCAATGGATTCAAAGCAGTGACACAACACAAAGGTTTGCTGGCAAAAAGACACCAGTGAAATAAATTTTATCAGGATCTGGAGAGATGGGAGTGATTCTCTGGGAAAGCTTGGGGAGAGGAAATCAGTGAAAGCACACGTTTAAAATGAGTTATTACAGTGATCAGACATTGCAGGCATTTCTCTCAACAGTACTTTTATGAGACATTTATATATTCAATAATTAAATATAAAATCAAGGATGAGTGTCACAAAACAAGGAAAGAGTAAGGCTTGAAGCCTGGTCAGCCCCTAGATTGCCCCTTCAGTCACTGTGCCTGTCATTTGACCTTCCTTTTGACATGCTGCTATCCTCACACATCATAAAGCATAAGAAAAGTTAATTTTTGCAGATTCCTTGCTGAAATCTCAAACCTACTTCAACTTAGTACAAAAACAGGAGGGGCAAAAAAATAAAAAGTGAAAAAGTTGCTTGTTAAAAAGCAGAAATGGGAAGAGAAGTTCACAAATATTTTGGACTGACAGAACCAAGGAACAGGGACAATGCAAACAGATTTCAGACTATTAAAATGGTTTTGCTACCTGTTTACCTGAATGTGATGTGCTGCATTATTCCTCACTCAGAATTACTGGCAACATGAAAAAAAAAAACAAACCAGAAACCAGCAGCTGCACACTGATCAAACCCTTGTCCTACCCAGGGAGGGGTGAAAATGTGCAGGTAAAAAAGCTGAGTGGAACAAGTCACCCATGTCCACATCCACGTGTAATATACAGGAAGAACATCCAAAATATTGACAGGAGACAGTGATCCTAAAGTTTTCCTTTTCTCTTTCACTTCTACATAGATAGAACAGCACAGAGGAGAACACCACTAGAGCTTTCACCGTGGCCAATGGGAAGAGTCTCACAAATATAAAAATGCTTTCCAGCTGTTGGATAAATTGCTTCAGGACATAATCCAGGTGGAATGACAGGAATATAATCTCTCCTCACGGAACAACAGCAAAAAGAAAACAACCCCCAAACCCTCAGGGGTTTACACAATTGTCAAACATCCAACTTTGCAGTCCTGAACATCTTAATCCCTGCTACAGCAGAATGTGGCATCACCAAAATTAATGAGCAGGATTCCTTGCATTCTGGTGGTGCCACTGGGATACCTACAGGGAATTTAACTGTGATAAAATGTGTAACTTGGATTTACATTCAGTGTGTTGGAGGAAGGGAGTGTGATAATCAATCCCTTCATGCTTTATCCTTGCTGGCTGCCCACCCAGGAAGTTTTATTGTTATTACTTCAAGAGGAAAGGAGAGGTGCTGGTAAGAGCCAGAAGGGCAAGGCAATGATCTGGATCACGAAATAAATGCCCTGTTCTTTGGATGAGGTGTGTAAAACATTTTGTTAAAAGCCTCCATGATGAAAACATCAAGAACAGAAAAGGTCTCCTTAAAAACACAGAGCATTTCTGCCTCATCTTTTAAGTTCAAAGCTCGGGGAAGAAAATGTTTTGCTACAATTCACTACAGGTTTGCTGTCACAGCCAGAGATGACAATGCCCTACAGAGCACAGGGCCAGCCACAGACTCCAGACAAATGTCTTTGCTTTAGGTTTCAAGTGGTTTATGCCTCTCTTGTTGTAGAAAAGGATCAAAAACACTTCTGGAACCTTCACTGCAGAGTCTTTGCCAGTGTCCAGCTTTTGGGCAAAGGGGATCCTGCCAGGCTGCAGAGGCAGCACCTGCAGGGTCAGGCTGTGAACCCAGTCATGATTCAGAGTCTGAGCCAGAGCTGCTTTCCCGGCTGATCTCGATTTGTAGGGAGGGTAAATGATCCAAGCGACTCTTTTTTTGCCTGGACTGTTCTTTTTCCTTAATCAGAGCACCCCAAACCCTCTGCAGCTCAGAGTCATCTTCCTCTGGAGATGCCACAGAGTTTTCAGCTTTCTCTGGAGTCTTTTCCTGTGTCTTCGGAGCAGACCCCAATCTGGTCCATAAATTACCTAAGCAGATGAAAAACAAACATTTTATAAAAACCAAAACAGACAGGACTGAGAGGAAAAAGTCAAGGAACAAATTCTTAAACTCACAAACCCTTCAAACTCTTCAACCCTTCCTACTCCTCCCACCTCAATATTTGGCATGGAACTGATTATGCTTAGGAGAGTAATTGAAATTAAGCTGCAGGAGGCTCAGGGCAGCCTTGTTAATGTTCCCCATTTGCAGAGGATGTTTCATCCACACCTCCAGTGCCCCTGCCTTCCTGACACTTGTTTTGGTGCCCACAGTTTGAAAGCAGTCCTTGATCTTCAGCCCACCTCCATAAAAATACTGCTCCCAAAACCCCCCAGCTCCTCCCTACATGTATTTAGATTTCAAAGCTCTGAACAAACATTTGCTGATTTCTCCTGAATTTCATGCAATTTCACCCCTTCATAGCTTTCTGCTGGGATTTCTCTTGGACTCCAAAACCAAAGGGAGTGCAGCAGAACATTTTCTGCACACAACTAACCTGATTTCTTCTCTCTGGTGTCAGAGTAGAGGCCTTTCACATCTTGTTTGGGGATTCCCAGCCTGCTGTGCACATCTGAGATTGGTTCCCGACGAGGAGCACAGGCACTGCTTGGAGCTTTGATTTCTGGAGAGTGTGGCCTTTTTCCCAGTCTCTGCCTCACATCTGGGAATATTTTCAGTGATTAAAATGACAAAAAAAAACCCCAAAACCAAACTCCTGTGGCATTTACTCTACCTGTGCCAGCTCAGTTTATGCTCATTCATTATTGAAACTAGACAGATTCTCTGTTTTTATCTTTTCTTTAGCCTGTTCATTTAAGTCTTTCATACTCAGACTTCCTGGAATTTTCTGCAATATAATTTAGCCAGATTTCATTTCAGTTTTGGCAATATATTTGACATTTCATGTTTTCAAGCTGTGCTCTGTCCAAAAGATAAAAACCTAAGTTATCCCATGGCCCCTGCTGCTTTCCTGGTATAGCAGCAGAGTGTGCAAATATCCAGCAGGAGGGAAAATTCCAGGCAAAGAAAATTGATGGAAATCAACATCACTAAAAAAGCTTTCACTAAAGTGTACTTGATTCTTCCCCAAAGCAATTCTCACCTCAATCTCTTAGTGAGGACAAACTGTGTGAATGCAGAGTTTATCTGCAGTGGAGCACAGGTGTGAAATAAATATATTTTAGAGACAATTCTGCCCAGCAATGAGAGATAAAATCACCTGATTTGACAGTGCTGTTTGGCTGCCGTGGCCCAGAGTTATTCTGACGTTTCTCTTCCAACAGGAGCCTCACATCTGCAACTTTCTCCAAGGATCCTTTGCTGCCAATCCTGTTTTTGATGTTGCTGGTGGCTATGCTATCTGCTCGCATGGAATTCCTAAAAAGAAATCATAGATTTGATGTCCTCTAAATAAAATTCAACCTTGTGTTCTAAAGTCTTCTTATGTGGAAAATTACATCAAATTTCTCTGCTGAGAAAAACAAGTAAAAACAATGCTTAGAAGCTGTTCATGCCAGAATCTTAAATATAACAATAATTCCATGAATACCTCAGTATCCATTCCAAGGCAGCCTCAAAACTGTTGACATTATAATGAGTATAACCACCCTACTGAAGGGGTGGTTATATTTATTTGGATTTACATGGATGTTATTTTATTCATCTACAATATATACAACTTTGGTTAGTAAACCCATAATGAACATAAATTCCTTTTTGTCACCAACAACTGAGGGTTATTTTTTTTCCGAGATAAAGAGCAAGGGGCAAAGAGAAAACAGAAAGAGGAGTTATTTTTCCCTCTTAATTAGGGTTGTTTGCATAAATTTCCCTTGATTCTACTTCAAGTAATAAGCAATGATAGAGAGATCCGCAGAAAAAGATATGTTAATTCTATTGAAAGCCTAGTTTCTGTATTTCTTGTTAGAAAATCTATACAAAATAATATAAGATATAAAATAATAAAATAACACATTTTAATAAATAGATTTTATTCTTTTATATAATATAATTTTGCTATCTCAATCTTCGACAGCTCTGTCACTAAAACCAGGCAATCCCTCTTCACTGCTGCTTTTAAAGACTAAGAAACTTTTACCTAATATTTTTCAGCTGTGACTCCACCTCATCTGCATACATGGTCATCTTCATGCTTTTTTTGGGCGAGGGGGTGGAGATCATTTTCAGCTCCAGGTCATAATCCATCTCGTCCGAGTCGGAGGCGCTGGATCTCCTGGCGGCGCCGCGCTCCCGCGCCTGCCTGAAAGCCTGCAGCTCATCCCGGTACTCCACCACCACCCTGTCATCTTCATCCATGTCCTGATCCTCCTCCTCCTCCTCTTCCTCCTCGATGGGCTCTTCAGGAACATTCACCAAGCCTGCAGGGAAACGAAATCATTCTGATCAACTGGATTTTAGAAAACCAAACCTAAAGGAAAATCACCTCACTGTAATTCATGATCTCCTATAGATGAGTCTGAAGTTCTTTTAGTTCTTTCTTCTTAAAGAGAGAGAATATTTTGCAGAATATTTTAACTGGAATCAATAAGTGGCCTAAAACTGCTACAGGACAAAATGTCCCTGTGTTCACTCCCTCAGAGGCCTGGCCAAGCACAAAGCTGGACAGAGTAATTAAAGCACAACTGCCTCTTGTAGAAGGTGCAGCTCTTCCTGAGCTAAGCACAATTCCCAGGATCTTACAGGGCTTAATGTGCCAGCTACTGGCTCTGCAAAAATCCCTTCAAGTCCTGCAAGCAGCAGTGCCAAAAAGAACACAGGTGTCATTATTATGAACTCATCACAGACACTGATTTAAATAGAAACAATTTCAATTTAGTCATCAGCAGCACTCAGACATCTCTTCAGACAGCACTACATGACCAACATGGAAAATCTTCCATGAGATTTGTCACATCCATGGCTGTATTTTTAACAGGCCAATCACACTGCACTTGTCTCATGTCAGATTTTTATACCCATTATTTTTCTACCTTAGGTAGCAGATGAAGATATTCCAGCCTAATTAATAGAATTTTCTCATCTCTATTGTTCTACGTTTAGAGATTGGGAGAATTGATTTGGCAAGTCTGACAAATTGTCAAGAAGGCTGAAGAAGTAATAGATCCCTTCTTTTGGCCTTTGATGCCACAGTCCCCATGCCCTAAATTTTTATAAAAGAAAAAAAAAGCATAAAACATAAAAAGCAGCAGCTATTTTGGGAAGCAAGGAGCAGAATGAAGTTTCCATCTCAGGAATTTCCTGTAAACTCTTAAAATAAGATTCAGATTTATTTTTTTAAGAAGACTTCCACACATCCCATGGGATTGGTGAGGCACTGCTCCAGATCCTGGCCAGCCCTCCATGTCCCAGTGTCCCCCAGGGCTGTCCCAGTGCCCCCAGTACCTGAGTGCCGATGTTTGTAGGGGGAAGTCAAGCCCACATCGTCCCCAATCAGAGTCCTCTTCTTGATCACATCCCGGTGGATCCTCCTGGAATGGTACCTCCTCTTCCTGAAAGCAGACAGAGGCTGACATGCCTGGCACAGGGATTATGGCTCATTCACGACCCCTAAATCCTGCAATTATCACCCACTTCAACAGCAGACACATGTTTATGTCAAAGCTGGTCTGAATAAAACTTCATTTTCATGAGAAAAGTCTCTCCTTATAATTCACACTCACATTGCAAAAACATTATTTACACTGAAGCATCTACATAAACTCAATAGAAAATCCACAAATTAAAACAGTTTTAGATTAGCTTGTCCAAATACCTGCAATGTTCCAATTCCTCTGTCCAAAACTCACCAAGAATTGCTAAGAATTCCTTTCATGCCTCCATAATTTGGATTGCCATATTTCATGTAATACTGGCTTCTCCTTGCAGCTCCCAGCTCCTTTTTGTCATCTGCAAAAATCATAAATTATAGGAATTTTTCCCTCTTAGAGTATAACTTACAGCACAGCATAGAAATAAATAACCATCCAAAGACAGAGAGTGAGACTGAGTGTGCCTTAAAATCAGAATTACTTCACCCTCCAACATGAAGGATTCTATTTTGCTTACACCTCTGGAATTTCTCCTAGCACCACAGCTTTATTTGTGTCTAGAAACCTAATTCCAGGGAGACTGGGTTTCTAGAGATCAGCTTAACAGGGCATTACATCCCCCTGTCACTGCTGCAGTTTCCACTCACCTTCCTCATCACCTTTCTTTTCTTAATGAATGTGCCACTTCCTGCATGGAATTCCACAGGAATTATATGGATTTTCATTTTATTCATAAATAAAATGAGTATTTAGCAATAATTTTTACTAATCCTTCACTGGCATCTCAAGTTGTACCCATATTTATAAAATGTGGAATTTACTTCTGGAAAAATCATCTCTCCTATTCCATGGGATTGGGAAGAATTCCCTGTGCCCAAGATACAATTTCCAGGTTCAATAATTTTCATACAACTTGAACTGGATATAATTGAGACAAGAAATGTAGATTTATGGCAAAATCTTGACACCTAACAATGAGCAAAAAAAATCACACTTTTATAAGAAGCGTCATTTTTGAAGTGCATATAAGAAGTGTTATTTTATAAAAGAAGTGTTATAAATAAGAAGCAGGCACTTTGAGTCATTAATTAGCCAACAAATAAAAGTCCAACAAGCAGTGAATTCAGGGTGCTTGGTCATTTACCTTTAGTAGCAAATCTCATGAACAGCTTGTTTCCTTTAGCCAGTTTATTGGCAGGGCGAAGGTCATTACGCAGGAGGGAATCCTCTTCTACCTGGGAGAGGGCATCCAGCTTTGGGGGCAAAAAAGGTGGTTTGGACTCAAAAATCAAATTTTTGTTGAACAAAAATGGGTTGTTTACAAAGAAGCAATCAAGTGATTATGAAGAAAGTCACTTTTCAAATGATGTTCAAATGAGCTCTGCTTTATTTTCTTGACAAGCTGATGTTAATTTTTAATGTAAATTGCCCTGAAAATTTAAAATATTTCCTTCTCTTGTTCCATAACATTAACTCAGGTTATTAAATCCAGTCATTGTCAAATGACTCTATATTACTGACTGAAATGCAGAAAATAAATAGCAAAACTCGGGCATTGAAAAGAATTAGTTTTTTCCTGTTTCATATCTAAATTATTTTATTAACAGCTTCTCATGCCCTCACACAATGACTAAAAACCTTTCTTTTTCATTTATAGCTGCTTTATAGAAACTCCAATTCAGACATCCATGATGTAGGAGTGTTCACTGAGCCATTGCTACAGGAAATCCTAATCACACCTATTATACACTCAGGCAGTGAGGATTAAATTGCTGCCAGGCCATCACTGTGTGTGCTGATTCCCACAGATCCATGGGCAGCCTAAATCCCATTGGGCTCTAAGCACTTTCCCTGCTGAAAGGTCATTGCCTTCCATTATTGTTCTCTCATTGCCTCCTCTCAGCAGAAAAGAGAAGCCAGGCTCACTCTTAAACTCCCCAAAATCTATTTTCACAAAACACTTTCCATTGGGATTATCACCACCTGCACTCCCTCTCACTCCCCACCCTAATTTATTTTGATAATTGTGAATTGCAAATAGAAACCTAAAATGCTGTGAAAACTTCACCCCAGCCAGAGCAGAACTTCCAGAGCAGAATTTCCACTTCCCCTTTGTACTGACCTCCACATCACTGGGATTGTCATCCTCAACCTCTCCTTCTTCTGTCTCATCATCAGAGCTTTCCTCCTGTTTTTCTAAAGAAAATAATTGGGAAAAAAAAACAAAACAAAACAAAACCAAGCTCCATTTTAGTGTGTCAGCCTCATTTGATTTATGATTACCTACATTGTCTGAAATCAGCCTGAAGGTGTTTTCCTTCCTCCTGAGCAGCCTAGGGAATAATCAAAGCACTGAATGCCTATGGAAAGTGGAGCACAGTGAAATTCAGAGCTCCGTGCCTGCAGCAGCACATGTGCATCATTAATTTAATTCTTTGAAAGCAAGTGAAACTGCACTGCCTGTCAGGATTTAGTGTGTTCAAAATCAGAGATCAGCAAGGCCAAGGCACTAAAGGCACATAAAAGCCTTCCCTTCTATCTCCTTTTCAAATGCCTGCAAATATCCAATAGTAACAGTGTAAAACAGGTTATTAAACAAAAGCTTAGAGAGAGAGAGTAAAAAGGAAAAAAAACAACCTTAGAAACTTAATTTTGCTGGCTGTGAAGTAACTAAAAAATAAGTGCATGCTTCCAGAACTGAGTTACTTGATTTATCAGTTCTTTTTAGCTCAGTGTAAGACAATTCATGCTGGTTTTTTTTTTCCAAAGCCTCCAAGAAATAAAATATTGTAAAAAAGTAATGACTATGGACAGCTATGAAGTGTGATGTGCCAATATCATCTGCAAAAATCTCAAAGTACTTCACAGACCTAAAATTAAAAAATCCTCTCTTTTATATTTCAGAGCTCCTTATGGACTTAAAATGGACTCAAAAACTTAAAATAGAGAGTGGCAGCTGTTCAAAAGATCCTGAAAATATTCCTGAGTGAAAACAATAAAGCACAATTAACCAAACTGAAACCAAAGAGAGAATTTAAGTAAACAAATTACCCAAATTCAAACCAGAATAATTAACTTCCATCAGGGAGAGTACTCAGGCATTTTTCTCCCTCACAAATTAGAAGTTTCTCATAGCACAGACCAATCTTTTGCTTCCCTAAATGTCTAAACAGCCCTGAAATTCCCATCTAAAAAAAGGAATGTAACCAAGCCAGATGACTCCAGGGTATCTGTATGGATCTCACACCTTAAGATGTAATTGAACAGTCTGTACTTTCTCTAATATCCCACTTTTCCAGAGGAACAGGAGTAATTCACATGATAGTTCTTATTTTCAGATGGGGTATAATGATAATATAATATGCAATTCATAGCAAGGAGGATTAAATATATATGTTTATGCTCCATTTAAGCAATGTCTCTAATCTCCAAAAATTTCCTAACAAGTCTTACTTGAAGCTTTACCAACATTTGGCCAAAATTGAAGTCATGTAGATGGCTGAGGAGCCACTGATTTGTGGAAAAAAGGAGCAGGAAAAGGGGGTGAATTTGAAGAATCCATAAATTTAACAAAGCCTTTAACACCAAATTTCCCAGAAAGGCTTTTGGAAGAACTGCAGATATCTAACAGAGTGATTCTCTACTTGCATTCAAGTCATATACAGCATTTTTAGCAAAATCTATGGAAAAGTTAATAAATATAACAATTTTTGCTCTGTATCTTGTGATAGAGCACCTCCAACCACAGCACTCACAGCAGCCTAAGAGCAGAAATGTCCTCAGGTAGCAAAATTCTGATTTTAAACTTCCCCACATAAAAGGAAAATAAATTTACAACCAAGGCAGTGAGGTACCAGACTGATCACGACACTGACATGTACTTTTGCTGCTCTGCTCTTTTATAACCAACCTTTTAATAACTTCTTAAAAGGATAGCAGCCAAATTTAGAGCTGGTACACTCCCTGCTGAAGTGATGCACTGTCACGCTGCTGTGAGGGATACACTTGAAGGATGGTGCTGCATCAAAAAGGGAATTAGCTGTGGCATTTCAAAAATAGGCCACTTTCTCACACCTGCTTTTTGCCCACTTTGCCTGCCTTTGTAGCACATCACCCAGAGCTATTTCTGTGCCCAGGGCCCACTATAAATACCAGCTCTCAGTGGCAGCCTCATCTAACACGTTTAGTATCGACTGAATTACTGCTTTTGGTCTAGCTCCAACCCACCTTTTAAGAAGCAGCTTCTTCAAAAGGTTTCCAAGATGAAAGCCTTTTTTAAAGTGGCAGAATACATTTACCTGCAACTATATGATAGAAGCTCCTTCAGTAATTTAGGTTATGCAATACCCCAGCACAAGTTTAAAGTTTCATTGATTTAATGAGATGATGGCTGTATTTGCATATCTCAATCTACCTTTCTTGGTTTTTTCAGCTGTCTTCTCCTTGTTGTTTTCTCTGCTCTTTGTTTTCTCCTGATCAGGCAGGGAACTCATATTTATTAGAGCCCGTGTTGCTGTCACTTCATCAAGCCAGACCACATTACCTGGGACAAACAGAAACACAAAACCCAAATGCAGTTGGTGTCATCAAGCAGTCACATCTCCCCTGCCTTGCTGGAAGGAAATCAATGAAAAAAAAATCAAAAATGACAGAAAAAGCCATCAGATCTCTTGCAGGGAAGGTCATATTCTTTAACACACCTGATAAGCTGAAGGACACACAATTTTCAGCTTATTACAAAACACAAGAGCTGATCAAACCCCCAAAATCACTGAAATGCACAACCATAGATTTGAGAGGCTTCCTGAAAACAGCAAATTAGGGCACTGGATGGGGGTCAGTGGATCCATGTGTTCCCACACAAATGTGATTAAGGGAGCAGCAGGGGGCAGGAATGAAGCCTGGATCTTTTTTCCCCTTTGGCAATTGACAGAACCTTGGACTTTGCTGCAGAATTCTGTTAATCTTTTCCAAAAAGCAGGAAAATAGGGGGAAATAGGAGACTGCTCCAGCACTTTGCACAGATTATAGAGTACACAGGTTCACAGTATCATTCAGGATGTGCCTTAAGCATCACCAGATGGTACTAAAATATAACTTATTAGGCCAATTAAAAGCATTTCATAGATGTTGAAATTGAAAGAGCTAAAACTGCTTAGAAACAGGATTTGAACAAAAGCTTTCTGCACTTGGTACAAATACAGCAACAAATGTCTCTGTTCTGCTGTTAAGCAGAGTGGATTCAGATATTAAGAAGACTGTACAGTGACCCAAAATAAGAGAATCTCTCTTAAATTACTCAAACAGACAAGAATTACAAGGTGAAGAACACCCAGGTATTAATCTCAACGATTGGTTAATAAATCTACTTTTTTTTCAGTCTGCCTTATCTTCCCATCTCTAAATTTCCAAAACCTTCATCATTTCACATTCATCAGTTTGAAACACAGGACACTAAATCCACCTTTGCACACCTTAAGATGTAATTCAGTTGGGAACACTGAAGTTTTTGCCATGATGCAAATCTATGCTGAAAAGCAAAAGCATCTTGATATTTTCAGCAAGTGTAGCTGACATGGTAACTCAGACACAGCAAGAAAATTCACCATTAAAAAAGATGTGCAATAACCATAACTGGGTATTGTTACAAGCCTGAAGCCTTAATTTTCACATGAATTTACTCATGTAGCATTTAAGAAAACAGACAATCTTAGATTGCCTCAGACAGAGTTAAGCTGTGCATTTCCAAGCTCATGCATCAGCACAGGTCCATCCAGCAGCTCTGTACTGTAATTATCCACCCAGGGCTCATTGGGTTTCACATTTTCTATCAGCTTGTGCCAGTACTTCAAGCTGTCATATACAGTGACTTCAAGGTCACCATCTATTTTGTCTTGCACTGGAGCAGAATTTCTTCAGGGTCACTCCAGAGAATGAAGGTATTGATTCTCAGCTTTTAGCCATGCTTGTCAGTAAGTTTCCAGCTATTTGGAAAACCTGCACTGGCTTCTATTTCTTTTTCTATTATTTCAGGCACAAGGTTTGTTTGTAGCATGACAATTTCAGAGTATTCCAGTTCCATTTTCTGTAGCAAAAAATCTCTTCTACAGGTTTCAGTGTCAGTGAGGAAAGCACAACTCTCCACCACCTTTGATCTCACTCCCCAAAACAGCCCTCACCATGTGTACCCACATTCCTTTTCCAATCTATGGAAATCACACCCAGCTGCCACCTCCTTCCACCCACCCATTTCTCCTGGAGCATGCACTACACAAATATGGCAACAAATCTCCTCCTCCTCCACCCAAAACCATCCCAACCTGCCCAACTGTACAGCTCAAGCATCCTCTCTCAGATATATTGTTTATGTCAGGATGGAGATAATAATTTTAGACATTTTTCATAATTTTAGACATTTTTCCCCTTAAGAGATACAGCTGTGACCAGGTTTAAATAAAAGAGTAAGAATTACAAATACTCTGTTTGCTTACATGAGGTGTCATCCAGCCACTCAATATGAGCAGGAGGATACTCTTTGAAATAGGCAAAGATGTCCTGGGTGCTCATCTCATCCACTCCACAAATGTAAATGGTGTCCAGTCTTACTTTAGGAATTGCTATAAAGAGGAAAAGACACAAAACTGGCACTTATTGCAAGCTTTCAGATTAGTACCATATGAGTTTATAAAGCAAATACTTTAAAAAAACTAAAGAGGAAGTAATTGAAGTGAAGCATGACATAGACCATAACCTAGTTTATTCTTCCACAATGCAAAATTTTCAATAAATTAAGAGTTAAAAGAGGTTTCAAGCACTGGTAGATACAGAGATTGCACAGCAACCAAACAGCCTGAAAAACATTTTTTTTTTCCTTTTTGTACACTGCCAAAGTGCTATCATTAAGTACTAAAGAGGCAGAACAAAACAAGGCCCTGCACAAAGCACTTCCACTTGTATCACCTGATGGGGAGCTGTTCCAGGCCACAGCTTAGCAGGTCCAAGCTGCCAGCTGGAAAAAAAGCCTTGAGAACCAACTGGGTGCCAAAAGCACCAATCTGTTGTGCATACATCTCCTGGCTTCTGTTCCAGCTTGCCATCAGTGCAGCTTCAGTGTGTGTACAGCAGAGTCTGATCTCCCTGTGCACAGGACACCGAGTCCTCCACGTGTGCCCACACACTGCTCCAGGGTTTGCACAGCATTTAAAGATTCTTAAAGCAGCACTGATCCAGAAGGTGAATCTTGGGCATTTAGCAGTAGTAAATAAGGCACACAAAAAATGTTATCTTTGTGCTGGGGCTGGTAAAATGAGGAGTGAAGTGGCAAGTGTCAAATAGATTAAAAAATAATGACATGCAAAAGAGGAGGTGGAACAACCCCAAAGTGATTCCTTTCAGCAGTACTCAGGCAAAACCTCTGGGAATGTAGGAAATATTGCAGGATAAATCAAGTCAAGACAACTGTGAGGAAGTAACTGAAGGGATCTTTTCTCCTGACTGCTGGATGAACTTGTACCTTTCTTCATCATGTCCCGGTCCAGGGCCACGTTCCTCTGGGCCAGATTCACCTCAGCCCGAAAATGGAAACGTTTGGCTCTTTGCTCCTTCTTCTCAATTGCTTCCTGCAAAATGCAAAACAATGCACTCAAACAGGAGTCAGGAGCACACTCAACAAACTGCACTGAGGATACCTAACATCTACCAGCCAGCAACAATTTATATTGATAATTCTGTTAATTCTGGAGAGACCTGTAGGTTTCAGAATGTGGAAGTAATTCACAAAAATATTTCTGTGTCACAAAACAGTTTTTGTGTAGGTCCAGCAATGGGAATCAGGATGCATGGAAAACAAGGTGGCTTGGACAACACAGATTCCATCATGGAACAGGAACATTATCTAGTCCTTACTAATAAATATTAAATAAACCCCTCTTCTAAAAGAAACCTTTCTACCACAGGCAAAATTCATCTCTGAAGATTACATTATTTTCCCCCTGTTTTTTTAATATATACAAAAGTGTGATTTTTTTTCTCTGAACATGAATTTAACACTGTAGAGCTGGGTCCAGAGAACATTTTAGACTGGCAACTCAGGCTCCTCTGATGAAGCTCATGAGCAACAGCCTGCCTGGAACTTGTACAGTTTTGGGAACTGGCTGAGAAGCTCCTTGTTCTCCAGATTTTATTAGGAAGCACTATAGGTTTTTGGGTCTTTGGAACACACATTGTGATTCATACCAGCTGCATTACCTGAACACCAGGCTAAGCCTTTTGCATGTTGAGAAAGAAAGAAATGAAATAGTTCCACCTCTCCAGTGACAAAAATGATAAAATATTGAAGAGCCATAGCACAAAAATTACCTTGGAGGTTACATCTATGCCAGTGATGAAACTTCCAGCTTTGTTTTCATATCTCCTACTGGTGTCCTGAAACAAGGCAAAATGGTAATGAAATCTCCATGTGCACTGAAAGCAACACACTTGTTACACTGAAAAAACCACCTGATCATTCCTACAAGAAACAGATCGTCTTTTCACTTTCACCCCATCTCATGTCAGTGAAAGTGAAAGCACATGAACTGAACCAAACTTCCCTCACTGTAAGGATTCTTTCCTCTGATAGAATTTAGTTTCTATGTTAGCAGCTGCCAAGCTTTTACTCTCTCAGTAATACAGGAAAAGTCATCAAACATCTTTACCAAATAAGACTTCCACAATTTTGGGTTTGGGTAAAATTTCCTTGTAAAACCTGAGCAGATTTAACAGTGATACCTGACTCATGAAATGTCAGTCTACAGCTTTTAACCTCATAAAGTGAGAACACCAAGCCACATCCACAATGAAACAAGTAACTTTTTATTCCTATCATTATTTCAACCCCAAATTCCAAACCCCAAGGTGAAAAACTTCTGTTTTGATACTGACAGAGGGTAAAAATGAAGAATGAGAGGGGAAAAAAATTACAAATTTCCTCTCTATCAGTCAGGACTGCTGAATTCAGAGAGGGACTAAACCCCACATCCCCTGGACCAATGACCCAATTCTGTGCCCTCCACTGTTTGCATCTGTAAAATGGCACCTCTTCATTCTGACACTCTCAACTGGCAGAAGTTTGGAGCTGGAAGAACTCCTCTTGCTTTCTTTAGGAGTCAACACATTCTTTACACTTGTGCTGCAATAATTACTTTGGCTAAAGGACCATTTCTAGAAGTAGGTTAGTCTCAGTTTAGAAAGACCGAAGAACACACACAATCCAACCGCTTTTCTTAGTAACAGCACCAAAGTTCCTCTGATGCTGCCAAATGGCCAGAGTTACTAGAAAAGGAAAAGCAAAATAAACACGGTTTTTAAAGCTGAAACCCCACAGTGTCTGAGGTTGACTCAGGGAGCACAAGGAAGTGCAGCACGATGCTGTCTCTCAGGCCACATGTTGTGCAAAAGCACAAGCACACGTTGGTAGACCAGCTAATTAAAGATTAGCTTCCAAAACAATTTTCACCCAAGTTTTCAGAGCAAAAGATTACTTAGGATTTTAGAACTCTGACCCATTTTTTGGTTGGTAAACCTAATCCTACTAAAACTTGGACAGAAACAATCAGCGAGCAAAAAAGGGCAGAAAAACATGGGGAAGGAAGGAAGGTCTCAAAGCCTGCTCGTCAGAGCCACAGTCCCGGCTCTGCTATCCCGCGGTCAGCCCCTGTTCCCTGCTCCAGGAATTTATTCCTGGCATCAAACACCCCCTGTACACCCTCCCTGCCACCCACAGCTTGCTCCATACCCCAACGCTGCACCCCAAATCCCCATCTCCGCCGCTTCCTTTATTCCATTTCTCCCCAAGCACATCCCCGCTCGCTTCCTCGAGTTCCCTCACATTCCCGCTCCCACATCCCCGCTTTTCCCAAGAATCCCCCCAAAAGCCCCCACAGAGCGCTCAGACACCCCCCAACCGCCGGACCGAGCCCCTCCTCGCCCCCCGCTCCCGGCCCTCACCGGGATGAGCTCCCGCAGCGAGCGCCTCACAGGGATGGTCTCCAGCTCTCCCTCTTCCACCTCCATGGGCTCGGGCTCGGCGCCGCGCGGCTCCGCCGTGGTCGCGCTCGCCTCCGCCTTCACCGAGATCCGCAGGCCCCGCACGGCCGCCATGGCTCCGCCAGGCCCGCCCAGCGCGGCCAGCGAGACGAGCGCGGGGCGGCACAGAGCGGCGGGGCGGCTCCGAGCGCGGAGAGCGGCCGGGAGCGCCGGGCGGGCGGAGCGCGGCGGCCCCGAGCGCCGCCCGCAGCACGGCCCGGCCCGGGGCACCCCCCGAGACCGAGCGGACCCTGCGAGCCAGCGGAACCCCCGAGCGCGGTGCACCCCCTAAGCCAAACGCACCCCGAGCCCGGTGCACCCCGAATCCAATGCACCCCCGAGCCCCAGCGGACCCCCCGAGCCCGGTGCACCCCCGGAGCCAAACACAACGCGAATCCAGCGCACCCGCAGCCCGGCACATCCCGGCCCGCACGGAGCCGGTTCAGGCCCAGGGGCTCAGGGTGGAGCAGCCACAGAGACCGGGCAGAGCGCGGCCTCGCAGTGTCCCCGGCGCCGGAGAGCGGACAAACACAGAACTTAAGTCCTTTCCCTCCCAAAAAAGGGTTTTTAAACTATCTGAACTCTAATGTTCAATTTTCCCGTCCATACTAGCGGAATGTTACACCTGTGATAAAATCAAACTAATTCTCAGCTCGCAGTTTTCTGCAGTGTTGCGTCCCATTGTTCTGAGGCTCAGTTATTCTCTTTGTCCCCTTGTCCCAAGGTGTTCGGGTTGTTCCAGGAGAGCAACCTTGCCTCTTCTTGGCCTAAATAAAACACATGCTTTCACTAGTCCCCATGAGACCAGTTCTTCATTTCCCTAATGACACTAATCAGCTGCATTCCCTCACCCACAGCGACCAGAGTCCTGTTCTAGCTGAGGAGGTGCTCCTGCCTTGGCATCATTATTTCACACAAATGCCAGGATACACAGCCACATCCCATTGCCATTGTGTGTTATCATCACACCACTAAGAATTCCTATTACCTCTCCAGCTGCAGGACCCTCTCCTCCAGCTCAGGCTGCTCCACGCCTCATTTCTGTACACATTACAAATAAATCCCTCCAGTCCATTCCCTGTGACAGGCCACTTTCCCTCTGAACTGATGGTACCTCCCAGGAAAACTCAAATTTAGACTATGTCACCAAGACATTTCTCAGCTGGCAGCATCAAGGCTGCTCCCCTTACAAAAAATCCAGCAGGATCAAGAGATCCTTCCACCCATCATTCACTCCAAGATTATTTATTCCCAAGTCTTCACACAGAGCTCATTACATAATGGCTCCTGTCACTGTTCACCAAAAGTGCTGCATTTGGGGCTGACATCCCTCAGCAGCACCTGGCAGGAACTGCTGGCACTTCCAAGCCAGGTGTGAAACCAGGTTCCAGGCCACAGGAGGTGAAGAAAAGGAATAAACAGGACACAGGCACCCCCTGCGAGCAGCTGAGCCTGAACAAGAAGAAACATTTCTGTGGGATAAATGCTGTTTCTTCAGGTCACAGGGAAAAGAAACCAAGAGATGGAACACTCCTTTAGTTTTAGTTTTCTAAGTAGGACACAGTATTGCCATGTGATCTAGACCAGCTTGACAAAGCCAAAGCCTTCAAGGAGCAGCTGGGACAGGGTTATGTGACACCAGGTCACCTTGCCCTGCTGTCAGCAGAGTGCAGATGAACCTTGGGCTGACCCAGGTGTTTCCTGATTTTGTTTCAACATCCCTTGGATGTCACCTCAGGCAGAACATTGCTGTACTCCAGCCCTCCATACTTGGCACCTTTTCAAGATTCACTCATTGCACTCAGCAAGAAGCTTTCAACTGATTGACTGTGGCTTTAGACACATTGCCAAAATTTTAGAGCTCCTTAGGAAAAAACAATCTCTGGCCAACTGGTAGGGACAATAAAATCAGGAGAGGGAAACTAAACCTGGGAACCAGTGGGGCTTTTTACTGCTAGGTGAGTGAATAGAATGTTTTCATAATATTTTGTAATTCCTTTCAGGATCTTGTAATTAACAGTGAATTCTTCAGCATTTCAACCTGATTTATTCTTCTGAGACTGTGTCCCAGAGCTTTGTTTTTCTTTCACATTCCTCTCTGCCTGTGAAAGATCACCTGAACTCTTAAAATGTTAATTGTTTTCAAACTTGTAGGAAGTAGATTTGGGCAGAAGGGCTCTGCCTTCTATGGCGTTTGTGCAGCAGGGATGGGGCAAGGGCAATAAACCACTGAGGGATGCAGTGTTTGAATCGGGGAGGAAAAAGAAATTTGGGAAAGGCTGCCAGTCATTATCAGAAATGCTAAGTAAAGAAAAGCTTTTACAAATAACGAAGGTGAGAAAGTGACTGTAGAAGAGAAGCTGTGGATAACCTGAAGTGATCAAGGCCAGGTTGGATGGAGCTCTGCCCCAGTGGAGGGGTCCCTGTCCACGGCCGGGGGTCAGACCTGGATGATCTACGAGGTCTCTTCCAACCCAAACTATTCCAAGATCCTATTAAATTATTCCAGCATAAAAACACCCACGGGAGCGATTTAGGGCAGGAGCGTCATTGGTTTCCCGGCTTTGACCACCAGAGAGAGCTCATGCAACAGAATTCCCAACCCGAGCGAAAACCAAAACCAAAACCTGACGGAAAACACCAATTCCCGCAGTTTTGGGATCGGCTGAAAACGGGAGATGGGGACCGGGAAGGGACGGGAAAAAACAACGTCTGTGGGCCATCAAAAAAAATGAGATTTTTTTGCAGTGGTCTGATAGGAGTCTGAAAAATGGTGAATTTTGCCCTAATAAAGGATTGGTTGATTTGTTTGCTTGTTTGTTTGAGGTCTGTGAGCACTGAACAGAAGAGACACGTGTTCCCGAGGATATGATTTAACTCTCCGGCCGTCCTGGGCTCTCAAGAAGGATCTGCAGCTTTTGAAACCTGTGAAAAACCCATGGAAGTGTGTGTGCTATCCCTGCAGCTGGCCAGCACACCCCACACATCACCAGGGAAACTGGGACTGCCTTCCAAATGGATCAGGGCTCCTCCTAGCTCCAGTCCATCTGGAGAGAGAACAGCATCAGCAGGGGAAGGATGTTCATTTGTGAGGCTGAAATCAAGCACCTGGTGTTTTCTTATGGATTTGATGAACCACAGGCTCCCCACCTGTAAGACAGAATATTTTCTCACTGGGATATTGTGGAGTTTAGTAGGACCTTGGTAACCTGACACAATGCCAAAGTCCCATCAAGGACAGAGCTACAGGGCCCTGAAAAAAGCAGGATATTGGATGCAGGGAGGAGCACAGCATCCTCACAGTCAGGGACAGCTGTGCTCTAACATTGTTTATGCAAGTGCTGCCACAGGGAGACCACACAGTTGAAAAAGCACATTCCTTTCTGGAAAAAAGCTCACAGAACTGAGCAGAGCTGGAGCAGAATTCTACACACACTGACAGATATTACTCTGGCATTTAAGAGATCTTGGAGAACAGTCTAAAAGTAGTAAATATTGCTTTGTTGTCACAAATATAACTCTTAATTTGTGCATGCCCACACACACATGGTTCCTCTGTGGCATCAGTGGAACTTAAGCTCTTTGCTGTTGCAGACCTCTGTGGTACTGCAGTCAGTGAACTGCCCTGAATAAAACAAAATTTTTTCTTTCACAGGGCTATTTTTAACCCAGAACAGCTCGTTGGCCCAATTCAGTGTGTACTCCCATGAAAAGCAGCTGTGCTGGCACAGCCAAGGGTGGGAATATGTGGCTGGCAGGGAGGATGAGGACAGAAGCTGTTGGCACAGCCCTGAAGGAAAACACAGTGAGCTGCAGCCTTCAATGTACAGATGAGAAAATACACACAATATACTGAGCTGGAAGGGACCCACAAGGATCATCTATTCCAACTCCTGGCCCTGCACAAACATCCCAACAATCCCAGAGCATCCCTGGGAGTGTTGTCCAAACATTCCTGGAGCTCTGGCAGCCCCGGGGCTGGGACCATTCCCTGGGGAGCCTGGGCAGTGCCCAGCACCCTCTGGGAAAGAACTTTCTCCTAAAATCCAACTTAACCCTCCTCTGGTACAGCTCCAGCTGTTCCCTCGGGTCCTGTCCCTGGTCACAGAGCAGAGGTTGGTGCTGTCCTGCAGAAGGATGCTGAAGACTACAATGAGGTCTGACCTCAGTGTCCTCTTCTCCAGGCTGAACAAACCAAGTGTCCCGAGTCCATTCTCATTAGGCTTTCTCTCCAGATCCTTCCCCATCTTTGTAGCCTCCTCAGGAAAGGAATGGGGTGGCAGCAGGGCCAGGGAAGGGATTGTCCCCCTGTGCCCCCCTGTGTTGAGCATTGGTAAGGTCACATTTGAGCGCTGTGTCCAGTTCTGGACCCCTCAATTCAGGAAGGACATCGAGGGCATGGAGCATGACCAGAGAAGGGAACAGAGCTGGGGGAGGATCCGGAGCACCAGGAGAGGCTGAGGGAGCCATGAGAGCTGAGCCTGGAGAAAAGGAGGAGGAACCTTCTGGCTCTCCACAGCTGCTGGAAAGGAGGCTGGAGCCAGGTGGGGGTCGGGGTCTGCTCCCAGGACGAGGGGAAACGGCCTCAAGCTGTGTCAGGGGAGGTTAAGGCTGGACATCAGAAGGAAATTCTTCCCAGAAAAGGTCATTAGACATTGGAAAGGCTGCCCAGGGATGTGGCGGAGTCACCGCTCTTGGCGGTGTTCAAGAAACTACCAGACGCGGCACTCCGATCTGGTTAAGAAGGCGGTGTTGGGTCCCGGGTCGGACTCGCTGATTGCAGCGATGTTTCCCAGGCCGATCGATGCCGGGATTGCCGGGACCCACCGGCCGCTCCCGCCGTTCCCGCCTCCCCCTCCCAGCCGCCCTCACACCGCCCCCCCCCCCCCCCGCGCGGAGAGATGACGTCACGGCTCCCCGCGTGCGGTCACGTCCGGTAGGTGAGGTCAGGGCCGGGGCCGCCATTTTGAGCGGCTCCGCGGGCGGCGGCGGCCGCGGGCGGGGGAGGAGCGCGGCCCCCATGGCCGGGCAGTTCGACTCCGAGGACCGGGCGAGTTGGTACTGGGGCCGGCTGAGCCGCGTCGAGGCCGTATCGCTGCTGCAGGGCCAGCGCCACGGCACCTTCCTGGTGCGCGACTCGAGCACTATCCCCGGCGACTTCGTGCTGTCGGTGTCCGAGAGCTCCCGCGTCTCGCACTACATCGTCAACAGCCTGGGGCCGGCGGGAGCCCGGCGGGCCGGCGGCGAGGGCCCCGGGGCCCCGGGTGAGTGACCCCCAGGGCCGGCGGTGCCCGCAGCCCCGGGCAGGGCAGCCGGGGCGGCTCCGCCAGGCGCCCGGGCGGTGTTCGCAGGCTGGAGCGCTTTGTGGTGGAGTTAAGCCCCGTTCGGAGCTGGGGCCGCTGCCCGAGCAGAGCCGACTGTCCGCACCTGCCGTCCTGTGCCACATGAAATTCAGCGTCCTGGAATGGGCATCCCGCGGCTCCAGCCTCGCACCTCTTTGTTTTCCTGACCCCCTTAGCGATAATTCATAGATTTTCCGTGTCATCTCAGCCGGGAGGTGGTTCTGTGGAAGTGTCATCTCCAAAGTCTGACTTCTGACAAGGCAGTTTTGCGTTATCAGGGAGGCTGAGTTCGAGTTTGAGTGGTGGGAACTCTTCAGGATGTAAAGGCAATGGCTTCTTGAGATCAGATGTGAAGTTCAGTTTCTTTCCCCTTGAAAGAAGAAGTTTGATATTATTTCTCATCAGCTGAACATGTAATAATGAAAACAACACGTTGAAGTGTAACACTGCCGATTGTGCCAGAGGGAAAAGCAGAATTTTTGCTGTTTAGTCCAAGTAAACCCCAGCAGTGCAGAACCCTTGGATGTGTCAGAACGTGCAGTCCAAAGGCACTGGTGTCCCTCCTGTGGGGATTAGGGAAGTTGGTGCTGGAACTGCTCGAGTTTGGATATTAATCCTTGCAAAATGATGTGGATGTGTGATCGGCATCTCTGCAAGGAGCCACTAGATAATTTTTAATTATAGTAAACCTGTGTAATAAGAGATTTGGTGAACTTGTTTAGCAGAAAGTAGACAGAGACACTCTGGTGTAGGTCTGTGGGTGGAATAGGAGACCAGTGGTGGAAAGATGTAACAAGACTTGTTTTATTTTTCAGTCTCTGCACAGAGTGTTTGACTAAGGAGATAATCTGAGAGAAAATAAGATTAGTGCCAGTAGGTTTGCACTGTCATACAGGGGAAGCATTTCAGATTGGAAAGATGGGGAAAGTCTAAACTGATCCTGTTTATGCCAGGAACCTCCTGGAGCTGCACGGTGCACTCAGGTTACAGAGCTCCAGAGGTAGAAGTTAAAGGTGGCTGAATTCAGCTGGAAATTGAATTTATTGCTGCTGTGGGGGTCAGAATGGGGTGGGTTCCTGTGGCTCTGTGTGTGCAGACAGAGGTTTGGTGCTGTAATTGCTGACAAGGATGGCTGGTGTTGTGTAGAGCAGAGTCAGTCACCAGGATGCTTTGTGAATCCGATCTAATTGGACTTTAAAGACAGTAAAAAACACTGGGTCATGAGTGTCTGTCACTCCTGGGCAGTTGTTTTTTGGGGAGCAACTTATCTCTGGAAAAACAGTGGCATCACTTCAGTACAGCCATCCTGACTTTTTTCTTGTGTTACATCCTAAGCTCAGTGACATTTTGTGGCATTCTGTGGGCTGGCTTTGGTTAAAATCATGAAGTACCTTGTAATTCTCTTCTGTTTTCAAAGAGTAGCTGTGTAAGCTGGTGCCACAGTAGGCTTAATATATCTGAGAAAGTATAATTATGTTTTGGTTGGTCTCCTTTTTATTTGTCCCTTGGAGGTTCTGGGGAGGGGTGATGCATCATTCCTGCACTACAGACACTCCCACGCTGATTTTAGTAATTTTAATTTAATCATGCCTCCATGCTGATACTGCTGTCTTCACATTCCAACCAAAGAAGGTGCTGGGGAGGTGTATATTGAATTATACTCCAAGTGTAATTAAGGTGCTCTTCCAGAAAAAAAAAAAATAAGTGGGAGGTTATTCTGCAGTGGAAGGGAGGTAAAAACAGTAGAAGATTGAAGATGATTCTGTGTTTGGGTAGGGAAACTAATGCAGTAAAAAGAGTTAAATGTTTGCAAATTGTCCTGCTTGTTTACTGTGGCCAAGTTAAAACATTAGGAAAAACAAAATTACTATATTTTAGTATGGTACAATTTTTTTACCAATTTATTGTTTGGTAAATGCACAGGTCTCTCTGGGAAATTTGAATATTCCAGGTTGGGTTCTTGAGTTGATTTGTGTTGGGCTCAGTGTCTGTGAAATTCCTGGCTGCTCTCAGGGATAGGGAAACCTCAGCACAGAATGAATGAGATGAGGAGCTCTGGCTTCCCTAAAAACCACAATGTCACAAAAACATGATACCTTTCTTTGATTTCTGATTTAGAAAGTAAACTTGCAAACTCTTTGTTAAATT
>VZSJ01003852.1:74878-86553 GCA_013398405.1 Pheucticus melanocephalus
GACCTTTTGACTGATGCTGCAGTTTCTAGCTTCTTGCAGGTGATTTTTCAACATAACAAAGAAAAAAGAATTGAACAGAATTTTTCATGTCTTCCTGGAATGTTTTAAGGATGTTAAAAAATAGGATAAATCACTGAATTATGGGAAAGAAAAACATTCTGTTTTCAGTGGAAATGGATCATTTGTGATGAAGTATCACAGTTATGGCTAAAGAAATCCCCTACAAGACAAAGTGCTCCATGCAGGCATTAGCATGGTGATGGACAGCAGAGGAAATATTAAATATATCATGTGTTTATGATGTGACATGGGGGCCTGGAGTAAAAATGTGTGATATGCACTAAAAAATGCCTGAAATCCCTAAAGTTAGAAATGCTCTCTGTTGGGAGTGCAGCATTATAAAGATAGAAGCCTTATAATGTTATTAAATTTGTCTGACTGAATTCTGCAAATATAACAGATAAAATGGAGAAATGGATGTTTTGACATTTATGAGTTTTAAGAACATGATTCTGAATTGAATTGAACTTCCTGGAATCACAGAATCCTTACAGAATCATACCCACACTCAGCCCTGGGTGAAGTGGCTTTAGGCATGTGTGAGCAGAGTGGTTTAACTCTCATGCTTGGATTTTGGTTTTATTTTCATTTTTATATTGGGATCAAAATATATTTAAATGCAAACTAGTTGTAACTTTAGAAAGTGCCTGTATTAGACATCTGCTCTTATCCTCTGATCTGTAAATGATGACTGCAGTGATCAGAAATGAGTGTAACTCCTCAGTGAATGTTTTCCTGGTGTGCTCAGAGCTCTTCCACTCAATAGAGTTTTATGTTTTTATAGGGTGTTCATGGGGTTTATTTGTTCTGCTCAGCATGAGTAGGAAGGTACTTGAGAACAAGGAAAAAAGGTGTCCCTGAGGGGGTGGGGGAAGCACAAGGGCTGGAATGTGGTGCCTTCAGAGCCCAGTTCCCATCTGCTCCAGGAGGAAGTGGCTTACATCACTGGGATGTCTTACTGCTGCTCTGTGTGGTAAGAACAGCTTTTCTGGCCCTAAACACACTCTGAAATGGGAAAGGGAGGCACCCTTACAGAATAAATTAGATGCCAAATTAAAGACCTCTATTTCTCTGAAGGAAAAATTTCCAAAGCTTGGTAATAAAGAGAGAATCCTTATTGACACAATTGGAGTGAAGAGAGAAATGCAAACCCCCAGAGATGTCTGAGAAGGTGAGAAGTTGCTCTGTGGTTTCACCACCTGTCCAGTCAGTAGAATATTGGGTGGTTTATAGCCCTGATCCCCAGGATCTGGACAATATTTAAAACATAACACCAGCCCTTTTCCCCAGACTGACACAAAGGCAGCACAGTGTCAGAGGGTTGTGACAGGAGGGAATGTGCATCATAAACAGAGAACTGGTATGAGCCAGGTTTGAGACGTTCTTCAGTTGTGGGACCCTTGGATTTTAACTCTTCCCTCACCTTTTGTGGCATCCTGACATGGCTGGAGTTATGTTAGTGGAGGTGGAGTCAGGAAGAAAGAGGATACTCAGCCCTTTGTGCTTCTCCTTCAAAAAGTTCCTCTTGCTCAGCTGAGCTGTGCTGGTGGTGCAGGCACTCCCTGAGCAGCTCTTCATTTGTGCCAGGCTGCAGAAGGAGAATTTCCAGTACTCAAGTGTCCCAGTTTTCACAGGAAGTGACCAAGGACTCACCTTTCCATGCTTATGCTCTTCCTGGGAGCTCTCAGAAGATGTGCACACTGTGCTGCTCAGGCTTGTGCCTTCCAGAGGAATCCCAGGATCATGAAGGAAAACTGCTCTTATTCCCAAAAAAACCCACTCACCTTGTTGCTGTAACTTTTTCTTGTGTTAGATCTTGCCTGAATTATTCCATTGGCCTGCAGGTATGAGCAGTGTCACAATTCAAACAAGAGGCTGAAGATTCCTCTGAAATCTGTTAATCTTTGAATTTCATTATACCAGGGAATGACAAAAGTCAGGAGCCTGTAGGGAGTGCAATAATTTCCCCACTGTGTGTGAACATCACTTGGTTCATTGGAGCTGAAGAAGAAGATCCACAAAAGACTTAAACTGATGGAAAGTTTTCCACTTGCTTGGGAAGGTGGAGTTGTATTTTATTTCCAATCTGCATTTTTACCACCTGTGACTTTGAACTATCTTGACCTTTTTATGCCTGTTTTAGCTAAATTTTAGGAGTCTTCTATTTAAGTTCTCCAAATGATTATGAGATTGCTGCCTTTATATTAAGTGATGATTCATTTAGATTAAGTTTATAGATTTCTTGTTCTAGATCCTCTCTAGCTGCCTTACATTTTTTTAAAGAAAAGCATCAGAAGTGCATGTGGTTTTCTGGCAGTGTGGTCTTTGGGAGGGTGACATCTCTCCTTTCTGATGCTTTTCTCTCTGTCCCTTCAAGGAGTGCATTGATCCTTCTGATCCCAGAATTTGGAGGGTCTGTGTCCTCTGGCTGTTGTTCAGCTGTGCAAAACACCTCTTAGAATCTGATTTTCCAGGATACAGTACAGTGATTTCTGTCACTCCTCTGTACATAATGTTCCAGAGGACTTTTCTTCTTAAAGTCCAACTAGTATTCAGGTACACTTGGCAGGTCCCTCAGGCTGTTGTGCGTTAATTCAAGAGGGTGAACCTGTTCCAAAGGAAAAAAAAGGACACTCCAAAATGCCTTGTTCATCCTGGTGAAGATTGAAGATTGACCAGGCTGATGAATGTTACTGATGAACTGCTCATTTCCTGTGACCTGTGAAGATTTCTCAGTGAATCCCACATTGCTGACAGAGCTCAGCCCCCTGGCTGAGTCAGCTTGTAGCAGGTTTCACTGAGGTAAATTGGTGTTTCAGGCTCTCTGTTTCTGTCATGTGAAATAAGTTCCATGTCAGTGAACTTCCCTGAGACTCCATCTCCTCCATATGGGTTGCAAAGAGCTTTGCTGCCCTGCTCTTAAAGTTCCCATGACTTTTTCTTTTTGCTCAGATGTCAAGTTTTGATCCTTAAAGGTTCACAGCTAAAATAGTGCTAGATATTTGTACATGTTTCTGTTACCAGGTTGGTCTGAGACCTGATGGGTTCCCCACTTCTACCTCTAGTGGAAGTGCAGCATTCCCTGTTTTCCCCTGAGCTGTTCTGAGGTGGTGCAGGCATGCTGCCTGTCCAGCCAGAATTCATGTCCTGTGAGCCCCCAGAGCTGACAGTGCCACTGGGATGAAATTCCAGGGTTCTGGCCAAGTCTAGAGCTCTAAGTTGCATCTCGGCAACAAAACTTGAGGGGGTTTTGCATCCTCTCAGCACTACACTGTGGGAGAATATGATGGATTCTTAATTCTCTTCCCATGCTGGGCTCGCTTTTCTCGCTGATAATTACATTAACTTCCTTTATCTCTGGTGATGCCACTTTGAGGGGTTTTTTTTGCAGTTTTTCAAGGCTATTGCTTTTGGGTTTTGGCTCACTGTGTTTGTATTCATTTCTTTAGAGAGCCTTTCAGGGCTGTTAAAGCATGCAAACATGCTTTTGCCAATGACTTAGTTCTGCTCCTTCCGATTTCCTTTAAGCAGCTCCACTAACGCTCCTGTTCCTTCAGGATACTTCAGAACTCATTTCTCGGGTGTTGGTCTTATTGAATCTGCCCTTTTCTCTGTCAGAACCCCTTTCTGCTCTCCTGAAAGAACTTGTTGTAACATTAGCTTTCCATGCTGACAGTGCTACTTTGCAGGGAGTTTTGGATCAGTGACAGCTTGAAAGATTCTGCTAGCTTTGTACTCCAGAGCTAAGGCTTGGGACTGTTAGATATTCCCTGCAGAGAAAACAGACTTGCAAAGTAAGCATCTCTGTCTTGCTAAAAGAGTTACTCATTAAAGTATAAATCTTTTCATCTGCACTCCCTTCCCCCTGCCTTCCCCAGTTCTTCCCATAACTGATGGCATGGGGCATGGTGGAAATAGAACATCATGTGTGTTTTTCCTCAGCTGAGCGTGAAGAACATAAAATGGAAAAAAAAGCACAGCACACAGATTGGAAATGGATATTCTGCACTTGTAGTGATGCTTGTAATGGCTTGGATGTGAACATCTGTATTCCAGTGTATCTGAGGTTTGATTTACAGCTTAGGCTTCATCTGACAAACATGGCAAAAATGCTACAAGACTTGAGATTAAAAGGCTAAGTCATTCCTGTTATGAAAATGTATGTTGTTACTTTGCATTGTACTGAATGGAGATAATTTTCTTTCCTGGTACCTTTTATCAAAATGAAAAATTACTTTATTTTCTCGTTGACATCACTTGTTTGCTGCTGTGCAAAGCAGTTTTCTGTAGTGTCCATGCCTTTAACCCAAGGTGTTACAACAGGTAAATAACCATTGTTGCAGTGTTGTTCTTTGGAAATAGATCTGAACAGCAGAAGAGAGTTAAAAAAAAATCCTTTAAATGGTACCAAAATTTACTTCCTATATTTAGAGTATAAAACAGGAGAATTGGACAGGCTCCTGAGAAACCCTGATGTACTGAACATTTTCATCTGTTGGGTCCATATAATACTGAAAGAAACAAAGATATTTATATCATAATTTGGGAAGTTTGGTGGTGCCAAAGAATTTCTCTTTTCCTTCCTTGACAAAATCTTTTAAAAAAAAACCTGTACTCATGATCATCATAGTGCTGCCTTTGATTGAAAATGCTCAGAAAAGCTGAATATGATGTCAAGGTGATCAAATTCAGTGTTGAAGTAGTTCTGTTTAAATGTATTTGTCTTCTCAAATGTTTGATTTGCAGTTTCAATGCTCTCCTTGACATGTTGCCTTCTCTTTTCAGGGTCGAATCCCACCAGATTTCGAATAGGTGACCAAGAGTTTGATTCTTTGCCATCTTTACTGGAATTCTACAAAATTCACTATTTGGACACTACAACCTTGATAGAACCCGTTTCGCGCTCGAGGCAGAATAGCGGGGTCATCCTCAGGCAGGAGGAGGCCGAGTATGTGCGAGCCCTCTTTGACTTTAATGGCAATGATGAGGAAGATCTCCCCTTTAAGAAAGGAGACATCCTGAGAATCCGGGATAAGCCTGAAGAGCAGTGGTGGAACGCAGAAGACAGCGAAGGGAAGAGGGGAATGATACCCGTTCCTTACGTCGAGAAGTATAGACCTTCCTCTGCTTCAGTCCCCACTCTGATTGGAGGTAACCAGGATAGTTCCCACCCACAACCACTGGGTGGGCCGGAGCCAGGGCCCTATGCCCAGCCCAGCATCAACACTCCGCTCCCTAACCTCCAGAATGGCCCTATTTATGCCCGGGTTATCCAGAAGCGAGTCCCTAATGCCTACGACAAGACAGCCTTGGCTTTGGAGGTACATAATGGGCAAAATTTAGAAGGAAGAGATCTGTTCAAGGGATTTCCCTTTCGCTCACGTGGTAGTTTTGGAGGAATGAGAAAGGGAAAAGCTTTGTAATACTGGTTTTACATTATCATTAATAAGTTATGGATAAAATGAGTGACTCTAGTCACTTGTAAATTAGATTATTGTTGATTATTATTAGGTTACTGAACCAGTATTGTGTCTGTTGTCAACCATCACTAACATAAGTGTTTCCCCATCCATGTTTTCAGTTCTGAAATGTTTATTTTGGGGGGGAGGGAGAGGGAGCAGCTCATAAATGGTGTGTCTGAACCTGTGTTTGCTGTCATGTGCCTCACCACAATCTGTACAAGGTGTGCTGGGTTGTTTGTTGGTTTGTGTTGTGTTGGGTATTTTTTTCTCCCCAGTGTGTCAGCAGTTTTAAAGCAATCAGTGGAAACATTGGTACACTTTGAAATTACCTGGACTGAGATGATGATCACACATAGAATTTAATTGTAACATCACCTCAAGCAGATTACTTTGGGTTTGGGTTTGAGGCAGGAGCATTTTACAGTTCACGCCACAATTTGTTAGGTCTGGTACAAAGCAGTGATTGATGGAGCAGGGTTTGTAGTAAAGCACTGAGTTTTCCCCAGGTTGATTCACTTCCTGACAGGATCAAGTAATTGCACAGGCCCTTTTTGATTTGTCTTTTTTCCCTCTTAAAAAGGTGACTGGAGTGTTCTATCTCTCCACATCAGATAGTTCTTCCCCAAGTGACATTTGAGGACATTGAGACTAAGGTATTCCCTGTGGCAGACCTTTGCCTTAGGATATGTAAATTGTATCCTTTAATCTAGGCTTTCTTTGAGCTAGAGGCTCTGGAATTTCCTGATACCTAATTGACTTCCTGTTTATATAACATTTTAAGTACTTGGGAAAAAACAGTTTCTGTGCTGAGTCAGAGCATCTCCTCTGCACTCTCAAATACTTTGTGTAATTGTGCATAGCACAAAAGGCACTCCAGGACTTGAGTGATCTGGCAGCTGTAGGTGTGTGTCTGGTGCAGAACTGGGAGGTGCAGCCCATGCTGCAGATGGATAACTGATGTGCAGCCTGGCAGGTGTGAAATCTCTCCCATGTAGGTAGGAGATACACTCTGAGTTGCTACACTTTCTGTTATAGGGCTGAATAGTTTTTGCTTGAGAAGCAGGTAGGGCAATTTATGTTAAACTCACCAGATTTGGGGAAATGGGAGGATTTTTACCCTTCAAACTCTCATAAAGGTTAAAATGCTGCCTCTTTCCCTCTTTTTCTCACCCTTTCCTCCCAGTTACCTCCTGGAGCTTGGGAACATTCTTGAATGCAGACTGTTGTAATTACCAGATGTTAGATTGGTTTTGAGTCTCTGGATACTGTTGTGGCATATTTAGCAAAATCTTTTGGTTTTCTTTCTGAATTTTGCATTCTCTTAAGCCTTAACTTCACACTTCATTCCACTAAAGAACCCCACACTGCTGCCCAGTGCAGGATTTGGGAGCATGGAGTGAAACAGGGAAAGTGAGGAAATGCTGCTAATCCAGGCCATAAGCAACTTAGAGTGAAAGGAAATGCTTTCCACGCTGGAGAGCAGCTTGTGGGTGCCAGGGCTGATCTTGGGTTAGTTCAATCCTCTTCACCAAAACTCACATGATCTGGCAAGAGTGCTGTGCTGTAGGAAGAGCAGCTTTGTGGGTAGCACCTCTCTTCTCTGAGCTACCTTACACCTCTAGTGTCTTTTACTAACTGATGGCAAAGGCTGAGTAGCTGAAGGATTTGGGAGAGGGAGCTGAGAAGTGTCAGCTCTCCTTGGCTGTGTGACCACAGGAGATTTCTGGTGTCCAGAAATGGCCTTTTTGGGCCTCTTAAAACTACTGCAATATTTATCAGTTGACACCTTGGCCCTCTTGGTTAGGGTGTTATATTCCTGTCTTGCTCTCCATTTAAGAAATGCAATAGCAGATGTGGTTTTTCATTCTGTGTGTAATATTGTAAACATTTAGTTTTAAAAAGTGAGCCATTTATCACTGCTTCTAGTGGCCTTCAAAGCTTTGCAGCTTTTATCACTTCCAATCACAATGTCACTGAGTTGCTTTCAATGTCTGTACAGGGAAAAAAGCAATATGCACTTCATTTTCTCCCAAGTTTTTCTTCATCCTGTCTATCAAAGTGCTGTCTCTTGTTGTCTCCTTTCTCCACATTCCCTTTCACTTCATGGTGTTCCTTCTCTGTTTATTTAGAGATCTCTTTCTTAGATAACTTAGTAGAGAGAGCATTATGTAAATCTTATCAGGCCATTTTTGCCCAGACCTCTTTATAAATACAGCAAGTGGGATTCTTTCCAAATGAAAACTCTTATCCTTAAATCTGGCAATATTCATGGGAGGGGGTGGATCCCACTGCTTCTCTTAGAAAAATAGATTCTTAACATCAAACAGTTTTTGCCCAAACTGCAAACAGAATATCTGTGCTGTTCTGTTATTTTAAGCCTGACATGCTTTTGAAGAGTTCAGGGAAGGAGGATCAGAGCAGATGATGTTCTAATAAAGTCTGTGCTCTATTATGGAGAAAAGATTCAGCAGGAGAAGTTAACATTTATTTTGCATGTAACTGGACCTATGCAGGGAGTTTTCAGTCTATTTTAAGAGAAAATAGAGGAGGAAAAGGGAAGATCTGTGTGGTGAATGACTCTGAGATCGATCGATTTATTTTTTTTCTTTGTAACAGTAGCAGAACTCTGCCACCTTGACCTCACCAAAGAGGAGTACTTGGAATAAAACCACAGCATACAGAAGTCTTCACTTGAACCTTCAGTTTTGCTTTGAAGCATATGGGGTATATTTAGTTTTAAAGCTTCTGATGAAGACTGAGACAAAGCTGGCTTTCTAGCAGGGTACAGTGTTGTTCCTGCGGTGCTGTGCTTGGTGGGATGATGCACTATGGTCTAATGCTGCCATAAATCAATGCTGAAAGTGAGGAGAATTCAGACACAACATCCACTCCTAGCCTAAAGGTTTTAAAACTTCAGCACTTGTAATAATAAGTAATTTTTGGAAGGTTTCTCTGTATTGTCTTCAGGAGAGTGGTTGAAATATAGCTTGCTAGGCAGAGGTTTGAAGCAGATCTAGAAAGATCTTTAAGTTAGTCAGGATCTAATGGAGCCATTTTATTAAGGCAGCATTTGTGAAATGGTCCATGCTTGCCTTAAGTTAGTCCTGCTTTGACAGATGTAAAGATACATACATAGATTTGTAAGAATGAATGAAAAGGTTTATATATATAAAGAACTGGGAATAAAAACTGTATCAGTGTGTCTGCTAAATGAAATTACTGGCAAGAAAGGAATATTTGATCTGAGAGGTCTCTCCTCATTTAACAAATTACTGAAAAGCAGCTTTCAGGTGTAGCTGTGTGTAGTAAGGGGAATTCATAATTGAGTGTCCCTTGGCTGCAGTGACCCTGAAACACCCCTGGAACCAAAAACCAGCTACAGGATGCTCGGGGAGCTGGGGAATTTCACAAGCACCCCATAGTGTAACTGTGTCACTGCTCTGTTGAACCCACCTTTTGCAGGTGAGTTTATTGTAAGGCATCCAAGATAAACCCTAATGAACACTAATTAGGGTGTGATGGAGCACAGGCCAGCAGTCTTAAGACACCAAACCAGTGCAAGTGATGCTTTTCCCTTCCCAGTGGGCTGGAGGTTAAACACTGCTCTGGTGAGGGCTGATCTGTAGATTATATCCAGGAATGAAGCAGTTTGAAGATACCTGGGACATTGTTCTGGTCATGGCTGTGATTAGGAAATCAGATTTTCCACTTCTAGTTTTGTCACATTGAATCTTATCCTTGTTAAATTATAGCTGATGTATTGTTTTGGTCAGCAGAGTATTTTTGTTGGTACAACCCCCCAGTGGTTATTAGCAGTAGCAAAATTATACAAACTGCATGATTAAATTCCTAAAGAGCTGAAGCTTGCATTCAGAACTGGAGGAAGGCTTCCTTTTTGCCTGTAGCTAATACATAAGAGGATTTTCTTCAAAATATGATTCATTAAAATGTCTATACTAATGACTACAAAAGGCAAAAATAAAGCTACAGCAAGAGTCCCAATGGGCCTCTCATTACCAGATAAGTAATCATTAGAGGTATGGGAAGCTTAATTAAATGTCCATGAAAGGAGTTGAATTTATGAACTGTTAAAAGCTGTTCTGGCAAAAGATTTCAAGTGATTAAAACCTGTAAAGTTAATGGAGATTGGTAACATCTGAAATTGTTTTCCTTTTTCTTTGTTGGCTGGAAAGTGCAAATAATGAGGTTGTGTTTTGGATGGATTTGGAACACAGTGATGAGCATCTGTGTAAACTATAACTCTGTATTCAGTGAATTTCTGCATGAAATGCAGTGAGGCCTTTGGCCACACCTTCAGAGTTTATTTACAGTATTAGTGAAAGAAAATAGAGTCTATCTATCCCAAAAGCATCCTCCATCTGTGATGTGGGAAGAATTCTAAAAACTGTTGTACGTTACTCGTAAATCAGATTATTGATAAAATTCTGCAGAGGGGTAGAATGGGTAAGCAGCTTTTCAGTGGTGCATTCATTAACTCTGCAGTGAGTGTCTTTACAATGTAAATTGTGCTTCCTTGGGTTGTGTGCCACCTAATTAAGTACCCTTAAATACGAACAGAGCTGGGGACTGATCAGACCTAGACTTGTGTCCTAGTTTGAACTACCTGCACGGCCCTGGGGAGGTGCCTGCTGTCCAGTTTTGTCCCTGTGTCACAGGGGATGATGGAGGATGCCTTTGGAATTGGTGCTGGCAATATTAGGGTGGAGATTAGAATAGGAAATGTATTCCTGGGCAAGTGGGAGAGGCATCTGTTGTCTTTACTTATTCCCATGAGTGTTGGACTTGGCAGTGCTGAGTTAATGGTTGGACTCAATGACCCTGAAGATCTTTTCCAACCTAAACAATTCTGTGATTCAGTGGGATTTATTTCTCTGAGAAATCCATGCTGGGAAAGCCTGAAATGCCATCTGGCTTTGCCTTTGGTAGTGGCTGACTGTGGATGTCCAGAGCAAGAACAGAGCAGCCTTATAGCACTTGTCATACACTTGTTATAATCTGTGAAGAGAGAGATCCTCCACTTTCCAGAACTTGAAAAGTGGGTTTCCAAAATTAAAGAGCAGTCGAGCTTGCAGATTAATGTCCACTTGGTCCAGGTGCAAGCCTTCCTTGCTTTATGAGGCTCTGGATGGAGTCCTAGCAGTGTGCAGGCCTCTGTCAGCCCAGCAAGGCACATTTATCAGGATAGCACATGAGGGCAGGTCCCAGGAGCACTTGGAAAGATTGGTTTTGGATTGCTGACTCTTCAGTTCAGGTAGTTCTCACCTGATCTAGGTACATTTCTTTTTATACTTTCTTGGAGTGAATGGCATTGGGGGCAGGCTGGTGTCACAGACACTGTCAGGACTAAAGCTGCTTTTTATGGGTGCGTATCTGATGCACGTGGGTGACGGCACACCAGGGAGGGGTGGCAGCTCATCCTGCCCGTGTTTCTGGTTTGTAACATGTTCATTTCTTACCCCGCAGGTCGGTGAGCTGGTAAAGGTCACAAAGATTAACATGAGTGGTCAGTGGGAAGGAGAATGTAATGGCAGACGTGGTCACTTTCCATTCACACACGTCCGTCTGCTGGATCAACAGAATCCTGACGAGGACTTCAGCTGAGTGTGGCTCAACAGTTGCTCTTACAGATGGGAACAATCTCAACTTGTTTTTATTGCAGATGCCACCAAGACTAAGCTCGGACCGACACTGCAAGTGGTATTGCTTGGATAAGCATTCTGATAACCTGCAAACCCCTGGGACTCAACACCACCATTCCTTAAGCAAGGGTCATGTAATTCAGGGTACGACAGTAGATAACTCGTGTGTCCAGTGGCAGAACTAGGCCATGATTATAGGTTGTAATGCCTGCTTATGTCCACGTGCACGGCAGCCTGGACCTTCCAGCAGCAGCAGCTGGAGAAAGCAGTGCTGTAGATGTTCAAAGAACATTTATAGCTCTCTCCGGGCCCATTGCTTATTTTGCTTCTTCCTCAGGCAATGAAGATCAACCGTAGACAATTCAATACCTTGATAGAAATTTCACAAATTTATCCTGGAGCTCTCTCCGTGTTTTTTCCCATCCTGGGTTCTCTGTCCTAGAAAGGCTCTGCAGTGTTCTGCATGGTCAGTTAGCTGTGCACAGCACAGACT
>VZSJ01003854.1:5615-20714 GCA_013398405.1 Pheucticus melanocephalus
AGGGAAGGGAAGGGAAGGGAAGGGAAGGGAAGGGAAGGGAAGGGAAGGGAAGGGAAGGGAAGGGAAGGGAAGGGAAGGGAAGGGAAGGGAAGGGAAGGGAAGGGAAGGGAAGGGAAAAAAGGAGGAAAAAAGGGAGAAAAAAAGGGGGGAATGGAGAAAAAAGAGTGGAAAAATGGGAGAAAAAAAGGAAAAAAAGGGTAAAAATGGAAAAAGGGGAAAAGGGAAAAAAGGAAAAAGGGAAAAAGAAATGGGAAAATGGCAAAATGGAAGAATGAGCTCTGAATTGCCATAATTATAAAAAAAGAGGTGGCTTAGGGAGGTGACCCCATGTAATGCCATGGAGTGGTCCTTGATTCCAGGCCTTCCCACCAGGCAGAATTCCAGCCCCTCCTGCAGCTGCTGAGCATCCCCTTAGCACAGACTCTCCTTTCAACCTTTCAGACATCTTTATGAACATTTTGAAGCTGATAAATAACCTGAGCCTGTCCCACAGACACTCCTCTTCTGCAAGGCGGATAAGGCAAAGCTAAACTACATTAGATAAGCACTGCATTTTTAGAGGCCTCAGATTTGTGTCCAGTTTTCAGCTCACCATTGGGCTGTGCACACTCAAAATGAGGTGTGTGAAAACCAAAACTCCCTGCAAATGACCCAGTGAATCCTGAACTTCAAAACTATTTGTGAGATTTGTTCTGCACATACCATATTTCCATAATCTATTGATCTAGACATAGGGAATTATCTGATACTGGTGAAATTTAAGCCTTGCAGTGTAAACAAAGGTAAACTGGTTGATCAGAGGGGCTTCTCCCAGTGCTTTTATCTCTTCTGGATATATTAATTGGCTGTACACATATGCACAATCATTACATGACAAATTAAAAAGGGGCACATAATAAGCTTGTCACCATAAATCATACAATAAACATCTGAATGAGAAAATTTAATAAACAATATGTTCCCACAACAGCCTCATCCCCTTCCATTAAATCCATAACCCCCCTAGGACTTGTTCTACTATTCCCAATTCCTGACTACACATTATCTATTAAAAGAAGCAGAAAAAAAAAGAAAAAAGCACAACTCACCATGCCTGGATATGTCTCTTTCTCTCACATTTTGGTCTGGCAGTTTGTTTTCTATGGCAAGAATTCCAGCCTGTGGCTATTTTGGATGGAAAATGGTATTCTCCTACATGAAAATTCCCTTCGTTTTAAAAATGTTTCTAATTTGCATCAAGAAACCCAGTGAAAGGGTGAATGGGATATTCCCAGGGGAAGATCTCCTTGTAGATGGTTACTGTGCCTTTTTAAGGCCAACAGCTTGGATTTGGGATTCCTGCACCCCGTAGGAACAGGGATCATTCCCAACCAGCTTCTCCAATGATGACTGGTGCAGATATTGAAAAATGAAGATTCTTTTTCTGCAAATATTTTGTTGTAACAAGTTCTATCTTTGCTGGAAATAAACGACTTCTCCCAGCCTAAAATTCCCAAATACGTGTTCTCCTTTAGAAAGAAAGTGGATGTTCCTCTGGAGAACACAGTGGGATTCAGACCTTTTCCTTCACAGCACTCCAAAGTGACTTTGGACAAATGGCTGTTAATCCTACACTGCTCAGGTGTCAGAACTGATCCTATTGAACAATTTTGATAATTAATTTGACAGAGGATGCGACTACAGCAATTAAATTGTTTTTCCTGACATGAACTTGGAAGGCAGCACCAGCTCTGAGGAATTTCAGGTGACAGGTAAATGAAATGATCTGGGGACTTCAATGACAGATATAGGATAACATTTAGGAGTGCAAAACTTCCAGCTCAGGAGTTTAGGAATGAATAATTGGTGGTTTTGGGGTTGTTTTTGGAAATGGAAGAAGAAGGCAAAGATTTCATGATGTGCTGAATATAAATCACTGATGCAACAGCCCCATGAGCACAAATGGTTGGTTGCATCTTATGATAGGGAAGGAATAATATTCTCATTAAAAACAGGAGAATATTCCCACTATTCTACAAGCACCATGTTGGGGTTGCCTAGTGCTGCAGACTGTTCACAGGCAGAAAATTCATCAAAATATGGAAAAGGGATACTTGGGAAAAAGTCCAGCCTCTCTTAACTGATGAAAATGAAAAAAAAAATTATTTAGGCCAGTAAAATGAATGAAGACTTGGCTAAGACTAGTTTACATCACTAGGCAAGGTTGGTGCAAACATGAACTGGCTAATATAAATATAATATAAATTCAGGCTATTAAGAGAATATGTCTGAATGACATCTTTAGGAAGGAGAAAGGTTTTCCCTTGGTAGTCAAAAAAATTACTTTAAGCTAAAGTGGTTGCTTTATAAACTAAATTCCATTTTATACTTCCCTGGAAAAGCTAGGGAATTTTGTAGCCCTTGCTGTCATTTTGAATATGTTGAGCATTTCTTGTCTATTCCATGACATTGGAAATGAGATCCTGACATCTTTAGAGTTGCTCCAAAATCCCAGGTAGCACCAAAAGATGTGAGGACTTGAGGGCCCCAGATTTATTGGCACTCTTTGATTTGGAACTGTCAGCCAGGACAGGGGTTTACATCCCACACTAAGATGTGGATCCTCATAAAGTGCTATTGCAGCACCTCATGTCTCTGTAAATATGGATAAATACATAGCTAATGAATACAGATAAGAAATAGAGATAATAAATATATTATCTTAATATAAATATGGATAATCCCAGGTACTACACACATGAGAACATACACGGCACAGGCTCTCTAGACAAGAACGGATCTCAAAGTGAGGTGTAAATGTAGTTTTGAGTTTTGTATTATTATCACATTAAACAATAAATGTGTGTTAAAGAGTCTGTTTTGTTATTTCCACTCGTTCTAAACACAGGGTCTAGCCTCCCCCCACATCCAGACAAACTGCAGAGACAATCCAGGCTCTTAAACCACCTTTTCTTATGCTAAAACCTTCCATCTTTTGCAAATAACTCATCTGATTTCCATGATCATAAAGAACTGGATAACACTAAATTATAACAACAGCAATCAGGGGCATGGGGAGCAAGAGGATCCTCGATTGCAGCCCATGCATCACTCAACAGCCCCACAGAAGAAGAGATTGAAAAGCACATCAATTCACACAACTTCCTCCAGTGCCCATTGTCCTTTTCAGTTCCTAATGATGCTGAAGTGTCTCCATGATTAAAATTTAAAGGTTTCCCAGTAACCAAGTAATTTGCCCAAAACTCCTTATCTAGCACTCACCACGAAGACTCTGATTTTAATATACCATTAATCAAGCTCCAGCCAAGTTTACTACTGATACTTTCAATTACAGAGGAACTAACTTCATTCTTCTCAGTGTGGCAGTGAGAGACCACTTCTCTGATTAGCCACAGCCCCTAAAAACAGATGGATAACAGGGCTGGGCTGGATGCACTTTCCTGAAGGAACTATTTGTTGGGAATTACGATTCAGCAAACAAAATTGGATCACTCTGCTGCAGGATAATCTTCAGCCAAATTTTGAGCCTAATTATAATAAAAGCCGTGAGGCGGTTTCAAGTTTTACGGTGTAACAATAACGTGGGGCTTGATGGAATGGAAATTGACACCACAGTGAACCAAGCTCCAAATACCCACGGATTTCCCACCACAAACATCCCCACAAATGCCCGTGGTGCCTGTTTAATTGAGGCACATGAATAGATCCCCCATCTTCAATAGGGCATCTCGTGCTCTAAAGTGATGCACGTGCACCAGTGATTGCAGGATCGGTTATCGGAAAATGATCCCCGGTACAATTTATAAGAATTCCAACAGATTGCAAATAGCTATGATTTGTCACACAACATCTGGTCTCTTCTCTCCACAATCAAATGGACAAATGGAAATAACAATACAGGCTGTGAAAGCGCAGCTTGGAAAAAACAATTAGAGGCAGAGGGACCCCTACCTTACCCTGCCGCAGTGATGGAATTTGCACGGGGCTGCCTGGCTCAGCTAATGAAGAGTCAGTGCTCATTTGAGCTCCAGTGTGATTGCCACAAAAGAAATATTTAATTCTGAACTTGTTCCCACAGCTGCAGGCAAAATTTCAGGCAGAATGGGGTGGTCCTGTTACTGCCCCAAGATAAACTTTACCTGTTCTGAAGGATCGATGTCCTGTTGAGATGGATGACGAGATGGACAAAATTTTAATGTTTTACTTAAATACATCAACATTATCATTATTTATATATCTATATGTTATTACTACATTGACTAGATGGTTCTGGATGCAGCTGACCATTAATTCTATTTCATTCACTGAGAGCACATTACAGCACATACCTTCCAAAATTGCAAGAACTGTCTCAGCAGCAAAATCAGAGGGACAGGTAACAATTAATTTGGATGTAAATTAGGAATATCCATCACTAAGCTCACATTTGCACAAAACAATTTAAACTGAAAGGATAGATGTAAAAATGTTGAGAAAAAAAAATAAAAGAGGGTGTTTACAATAACAGCAACTGAGACAGATTTCCATTGACAGCACTACTCAGAGGGTCTGGATGGCACCGTCTGCTGGTAAGTTTGATTATCTGGTGAAAAATCAGTTTGATAGTTAAGAAAAGAGCAATGAAACATCTGAGTTTCCTGTCATTCAAATACAGCCTCCACAGAGGAGTTGAGATTCTTCACATTAGTTAAATAAAAGTTTGAGCTCTTATGGGGAAGCCTCTTTTACTTAGAGGAGAGACATTTCTGTGAGGTAACGCACTTCCTTTATGTTGCTGTCCAAAGAAATGAGAGATTGGGGTGTTTTGTCAAATAATGAGTAAATCTGTTCTTTTTGGAGTGACCTCAGCATCAACCTCCTCTCTGTAGAGCATCAGCACAGCTCTGAGAGCAGTGAAGTCAATGCAACATCCAGGCAAGGAGCTTCACTTTTTTTGGTATCCATCCAAAAGTTCCCACATTTCTGCTGCTTTTACTCTTCTTTCAGAATTTTTGTTCCCCAGCAATAAGTGGAATAGATAAGGCACACAAAAGAAAAATAAAACCACTAATATTGTTCCTGAAGTTCTCCTTCATCCCAAACACAGTAATACCTTTTTGGAAGATTTACAATGTTAACCAATTCTTTTCTGTCAAGTAGCAATTTTTTGGCAGATCCCTTTTGCATGATTCATGAAGGACCAGTAAAAGGCTAATTGTTCAAATTAATTTGCGTAAATGACTAAGCAAGAGATAACAAAATTACATCTGCACTTGTTTGGCAAAGATTCAATAGCAGTGGCCCTGTACTGCCAGCTGCTTCCAGACAACACTCTCGCAGAAATTAAAAGCTACAAATATTAATTAATACACTTTTTTGGTACGTTAATTTGCACTGAAAGGTTCCGGAGTACAAAACTGCTGAGAAGATGAACCATGATAATTAGAATTAATGGGATGGATGCATGTTTTTTGCAGCTGAAGTTTTAAAAACCCATGAATGGAACTGGGAACTTGGAACTGACATTCTCATAAATCTCTATGATAATGCTGCTATTAGTATTAGAGGGATTAAGCGCCGTGGCTCCGGCGTTATCCATCACATGACACGTTGTATCCCATCTGTCACCGCCGCGCCCCAGACGTGAGCGCTGTCCTTGAGGAAGCCGCCTGAAAAGCTCTGGGAATTCAAGGAATTGCAGGATGGATGGATGGCTCAGCCCCCTGACTCCCCAGCAGGAATAATGGCCGGTGCTCTGTTCTTGTCAGCTCAGGGCTTGAGCAAATACTCCGGCTGTGCTCAAGTTAAGTTAAGCTAAGCAGCCTGAATTGGAGATAAATCAGCAACAGCCAAATGTCACCGATTTTTATTGGTCACTCCTTCCCCAAACTGGGAGTTGGCTGCCTCTGGAAATGGTTTCTACTGGGGTTCACCCCAATAATTTGGCATTTTTTAGGTCAGCCAGCACCATTGGGGCTCCACTCAGGGCATCGAAACAACAAATAACTTTTACAACAAAGAATTTTTTAAATTATTTTACAACAAATTATTTTTTACAAATAATTTTTACATGAAATCACTCATTAGTTCCTTTACCTGCTTACAATGTTATCTACTTATTTGCACAATGCAAATCCCCTTCTCCATGTATAGTATTTGCAGGGACCCCTGTGGCAGGGAGGAATGACGAGGAGGACTCCATCTTATCAGAAGGCTAATTAATTACTTTATTATACTATATTATTCTATATTATATTACATTGTGTTATATTACATCTAAACTGAATCTGCCAAGAACTCAACCCTACACACAACTTCCCAGAATCCTGTGACAGCAAATGAGGTAAGAATTGTTTTTCCTTTCTCTGAGGTTCAGAGAATGTGAAACTCAGAAATATTCTTGGGAAGTCGTGCCTTGTTTTTCTCTGTGAAGAGAAATGTGGCTACATCCATGGAAATACTGTTTTAAGAAAACAAATTTTTTATTGTATCCTGTCTTTAAATTTTGCCTGGAAAATTAACTTCAAATTTTATCTTGGGGCTTTCCAAACTTCTAAAAAATTATTGCATTTTAGATCCTAAAACTACTTCACAGGGACACAGATATGAGACCACACTGCCCATTTCACTAATTACTTTCAATGCTAAGGAAGGATGTAGAGGAGGAAGTTTCAAGCTTTCAAAGGTAAGAAGTTCTTAAATAGCACTTTTCCTTCTATTTTGAATGTTGCCTGTGCACACAGGCAATAGAATTGGTGAGAAAGGCTGGATCAGAAGGGGGGTCTGAGAAAGACCAGACAGAGGAGATGATCCTGGGAAGGAGCACCTTCCTCACCCTTCCTAAAAAGCCACCCCATGGTGTCCAAAGCCTCCCAAAAAAGACAACACTAAGGAACATCTAATAGAGAATGGGATCCAGAATATTTTCCCCTTGAGTATTTTGGTAGGAAAACCCTTAAAATTATGTGATCATCATTTATTAGAATTATTAGAACTTATTGTTGTTGGAATTCTTGGGGGGACGCCTTGTGCAGGGCCAGGAGTTGGAATTCCATGATCCTAAAAAGTCCCTTCCAACTCAGGATATTGTGTGACTCTACTCATATTTTTACTCCTTTATTCTGAATCATTGGATCATTCTGAATTATTGGATCCTTTTCCTCTTGTACAACAACTCTGCTTTTATTCACCTACATGGTTTAAAAAAAAATTGAAAATAACAACTTGTTATGTCCCTTCTCTGATGACATCATGGAATAAAATAAAAAACTCTCCTTGACCCTGACCCCGAGCATGTGGGTTGTTAATTTTGTACAGTCAGACTGCTCACGGTCTCACAGCTCATGAGAACTCAACCCAAATCTTCCATTCCTTGGATCAATCACAGAACACAGCAGCAAGGGATGGTGCTCAGCTCCCCAAAACCAGATTCCACAGCCTCATCCAGCAAAAAAAGGCTGGAAAACACAAATGTTATTAATCCTTCAGAGCTTATATAGAGAGCAATAATAAAAATGTATTATAATGTATTAATGACTGTGAATTATAGAACATGTGAATATTTTTCCACAACAATAGCATTATGTTTATGCTCCAAAATATTCACTCAGGTGGGCAGAAACAAATCAGCCTCAGAAATTAATACATTTCAATTAATAATATTAATTAAGATCTTTTTTCCTTTCTGCACTCTGAAGACACAACTGCTTACCCCTAAACAGAGATGTGAGACAGAATTGCTCTGTGAGTCACTTGGGGTAAATACACAAATAGATTTTGAGCCAAGTTAAATAAGAGATTAAAGAGAAAACTGAATGAAGTTGTGAATCACAACCCCCAGATAAGGCAGGAGGAGAAAACAGGAGCATGGAGAAAACAGGGTACAACACCAAGCCATTCCTAAGCATTTAAATTGTTAAATAGAAAAGAAAATCTGAGGAAAAAAAATATACCAACAACAAAATTTTGTGTTTCTTCAGCAAAAAATCCAAATCACTTCATTGATGCTTCTGTGGGTTATGATCCTGATATTCCCTGTGGGATAATCATCATCACTACAGCTTGGAAAAAGTGACAAGAAGGGGATAGACTTTACCCAGAGCACAGGAAAATCCAGTTTCAGAGGGAGGCAGAGCCCCAGCAGGATCCCAGTGCTGCCCGGGATGCTGGTCCACAACGTTCCATTGGTGGAGGGCAGGGAGGGAACAAGCTTTTAATTCTCATTGCAGCACGGGGAATCTGTGGAATTGGAGAGCCTGCCAAAGATCAGCTGGAGCTATCAGGAGTTTGGTAGGCATGGAATTCCTCTGAAATATAATTATCACCTCTCTGCTGTCCCATTAAAGCCAAGAGAAACTGTGGTGGCTGTCGTGGACTTTGCTTTTTCTGTCTTTAATCAGCACGCTGGGCTTGCTGAGACTTCCCAAAACTCTGTATTTTGGTTTTTTTTTTTGGTTTTTTTTTGGTGTGTGACTGGTATTTTTGGTATTTTATTCTGGCTTTTTTTGGTGTGTCATTTTGGGAAAACTTTCACCTTTTTTACGCTGCTGTCACTTCTCCCTTGCAGCCACATCATAAAACCAATTCCTGGCCATTCCTGACACTAAAACTCATGCTAAGAGTAACTTGAAGAGCTTAATTATTAATTAAATGAACTTCCTTTAGGCTGTAATAATAGACCAGCATTACTAGAAGGAGTACTTAAATTTGCATTTATGGCCCTTTACTGAAACCATTTGCTTCCCTCGAGACAATTCTTCTTTCTTCCATCTCATCAGTCTCATGGCCCAGCATAGGGCATCAAACCTGTCATTATCAGTCTTCTTCTGATTGATACAGAAGATTTTGGGAATATTTGGTGTTTCCAGGGATCTAAAAGCAGTAAGAAGTCAGCTACCACCCAAAATTAGGGGAATTTGTGCCACAGGGCAGGTAGGAAATGAGTTACAGTGGTCAGTGAAAATATATCAAACTACCCTCACCCACACCCAGTGCCCAAAAAGGCTCCTGGGACTCTGGACAGATTTGATAAATCAAATTTGAGGAGGAGGTTGACGCCCATCAGCCATAAATAAAATAATAAAAATGAAAATATGCAATAAACCACTCCCAAATGAGAATATCCTGGGCACCAATCTCATTTCCTTGCAGTCTTTTGGTGACTCTCAGAAACAGCTCCTGGTGGCAAAGGGACAGTGCCAACCTGAATTCCCATGTGGAGAATTCAGACAGGGAGAGTAGGAAGCATCTCAGAAATCCATTCAATTTTCCAATTTTGCAGTGCCTCCACAAGAGCACTAGAGAAGCATGTACAGTTTCCTTTGAGGACAATTTCCCCCTGGACATGGCACTGAACCCACCCAGGGCTGGTTTTCTTTTTCCACTTTCCTTCATTTTACCCCTAGGAAGTGGAATTACAACAAAAAAGCTGCAAACATGCACCACAGCCATGCTCCCCTCCTTCCTGCCCCCCAGCTGAGCTTGTTCTCTGCTCCTTTCCTGGGATTTTATGGGGCACCCTGGTGACTCTTTAGCACACCCTGCTTGGTATCCCTGTCCCCGAGCCAGAGGTTATAAATAAAATCAGGTGGGACCTGCAGGACCCAACACCCTGTTACACAAAGCATTTGCACAGAGAGTCTGGGCTTGGCATCCTGCTGGAGGCTGAAATCATGGAATCTCAGGATGCTTTGGGTTGAAGGTTGGAGACCAACCTATTCCACCCCTCTGCCATGGGCAGGGACACCTTCCACTGCCCCAGGGTGCTCCTGACCAACCTGGCCTTGGACACTCCCAGGGAACCTGTGCCAGGGCTTCACCACTCCCTGAGTAAAGCTGGACTTTCTAAAGGGAGAAGAGTTGCCATTTCATCATGTTTTAGCATAAATATATCTGTATCAAATACATTGCTCTTAACTTTTCAAGGAGAAACCCCACAATGTCACTGAGCAATAAATGAACATTCCAGGTCAGCGGTCTCACACAAAATTCGCATGGGCATTTCTGCTTGTGCTCCTTTCCCTCTAAACATCCCTGCCTTGCTTGGAATATTTTGGTTGTTTCCATGAAGGAAACAGGAGAAAAGCTGCAGGAAATGAAGCCCTGTGGTTCTCCAGGGAGCAGCTGTGGGTGTCAGAGGGGCTGCCTTGATCCGAGCAGCTTACGCCGTATCAGCCCCGTCCTGCAGGACCCTGTCAGGGGGTGGTGAGGAAAAAGTGATTTATATTTTTGCCTCAGACATCCTAATTCCCTCATGCACAGTTTCAATGGAGAGAGACACCAAGAGCTTTAGAAATGTGTGGCTAATTATACATCTCATCAAATGCTCAACACTTAAACTCGTGATGAGCACAAAGCACTTGTCTGCTCCGCCACCTATCCCCTTCCTGGGATGTCCTTTTTAATGGTCTCTTATGTAAAGAGAGTTGGCTGCTTAAATATTTGAAGTCTGCCAGTTTAAAAGATTTAAAGTATTTTTAAAATGCAGAATAGATTTGGGTTTTGTGCGAGCTTATCGTTCAAGAAAAACCTTCGCCGATACTTTTTTTTAATTAAAAAAATCCCTTTGGGCTATGAATGCCAAGTTTGAGCCTGGAGGGAATTTTTATTGCAGATATAAACCCCTGGAAATCAGAGTATGTACACATCTACCACCGAGCCTGATAAACCCTTGACTGTGACACTGCTACTGAGGGCTGCTATAATATCTGATGACAAAACTGACAGATTACTTCTGATGAGAATGTGGAACCCTTTTTGTTTTTAACTTGACCCTGAAGACATGTCATAACATTTGTAATATCTGCAATAAAGTGTCAACCATACTGCTCTAAGACTGCTGGAGCTTGGAGTTAAGCATTCAGTTTAGTGCTCCTACAGCTTTCAATTTCAAATAAAAAAGGACTCTTAATTTCCTTTTGGACAGTCCAAGCCCAGTAGAACTGCACTAATTTGTCTTGGCAAATATGAAGCGGTAGTGGGGAGCATGACTGCTGGAAAGGAAATCCAGAGGAACAGAACAAAATAAAATAAACCTATCAATCGTCTCCACATAAATGGGGTATTTACAGTTCAGCAGGAACGATCTTGAGAGGGGAAGGCAATAAAAGGAGTGTCAGTGACCACCTCAGTGGCAGGGCTGGCTGGACTTCAGGCTAACACTTCACTGTGACCCTCCAGCTGCACAAGGTTCAAATATTTTGAGGCTAAAATAAAAAATTAAAATGTTAGTGGTATCTCCCATCCCATGTGGTCAGAGGTGATGCTTTGGTTATTCAATTAGGGGAGAGGTGATGTTTTGGTTGTTCAATCAGGGGACAGGACCCCCCTGGGTGGGTCTCTCCAACCCCATTATCTCCCATAATTTGGCCTCCTCTTGAACCACACTGGGACCAGAACCCCATCAGGGCTGGAAAGGCCCCTGAGATCGCAGAGCCTCGCCACAAAGGATGGCCATAAAAAACCCAACCTTGCCATGGATGCCACATCTCCTCCTTGGCTCAGAGACTGCATTTCTAAAGGTACTCTGGACCAGAGAATCCCCACTTCTCTGATAATCTGGTCCCAAAATTAATAGCTTGATATAAAAGTAAGCACCAGGCACAAGGCTGTGAAAGACAATATTTTGCTGCCACTAACAAGGGCTGATTTCTTTGTCTAAGTGTACAATATAGTCAAACTGAGCTTTATTTCCCAAGAGACGAGATACTTCATTTATTTGTGCAACTTCCTGAGACTTTATATTCTTGTGTGTTTCAGGACTTCAGCAGTTGCCTCCCTGTAATATTTCAGCTTTTAAGCTGTTTTCTTGCCTCACTGAACTCACATAAGATACATCTGAAAGCTTTAGTACAAATTTACTTCGAATAAAGTCTTCAATTCATTTTCATGGCACCAAAAAGACAGCTTTAATAACTGCAATGACAAATAAACTGGAAATCATTCCAGGCCTTTTCACTTAACTGACAAGTAGAACGCTCTCATAATGAGCCGCAGGTTTTACGTTTTCTCTTTGACCATAATAGCTTCATTTAAGAGCGTCAGACCCTGACACTTCATCATTTATCTACATTATTTCTCATCTTCTTTCAAATAAATTATGGAATACTAGACTGAGCACATAAAAACAAAGTGACTTGTTATCTGTAAACAGCAAGATAAATTGTCCAGAAGTTCCTCATTTAGTTCCTTTTAAATTTAAGGGCAAGTTATTGGATGTACCTTTTTTTTTTTTCCCATCCCAATTTTTTGCATTTTTTTACAGCCATCTTATTCTGTTGCCAGTGGCCTTTGTGCAGCCATCCAAAGCCTGATGATAGTGCAAAAGGCATAAAATAATTCCATTATCCCAAGGTTGGACAGGGTAGCGCAGAAAAGAAAAAAAAAATAATAAAAATATTGAAAAATCGAATCAAATAAACAACTTCCATGGATATTTCTCTCCATCTGCAAAACTCCTCATCTGTAATACATCTTGTCAGCCTGGCAAATGTGACACATCCAAAGTAATGAACAGTGGGGCTGTGACTGTCCTCGCCCTCAGAAGGAGCTGATATTTCCCGCCAGCCAAGCCCCCCTTCCCGCCTGGAATACATTAATTCCTGCCTCTGAGTTCACATTCCCTTCATTTCCCAACCACACTGTCCTCAACACAATTAGCAACCTTGCTTTTGTGTTTTAATTAGCGGTGACAGATGAAATCTAGGGAGGTTGGGTTTAAGGACACCCCGTGTGTCCCCAGCACACTCTCCCTGCGGAAATCACATTTTCCCAATTTTGTGATTTTCCCAACATTCCAGGGTGGGGAGACCCTCAGAGCCTGAGCCCAGTCCTCAACTGGAATTTGTGCAGCCCTCAGCAAGTTTAACCCTGCCAGAGGGGGATTCTTTGGGAGGACATGGGACAATTCCTGGTTTAGGGACAGGGAAATGAGCACAGAGGGTGTCTCCAGCAGAATTCCCATGGATAATGTCACCATGATGTTTTCTGAAAAACCCCTTCACCAGGATTTCTCCTCCTGGCAAGATGAGAAGGCTCAGCTTCTTCAGGTTTTGCTGCTCTGGAATGTGATTTGGAGAATTGTTTACCCAGCATGTGAATTGTTTTAATTTAATGTCCAATCCCAGCCAGCTGTGTCGGACACTCTGCGTCTGTCACAAGTTTTTATTATTCATTCTGGTCAAGCCTTCTGATCTATCTTTCTCTTTCTTTAGAATAGTTTTAGTATATAATTTCTTTTAATATAATACAATATCATAAAATAATAAATCAGCCTTCTGAGAACTTGGAGTCAGATTCTCATCTCTCACCTCATCCTGGGGACCCTCACAACACCACAACAGATAAATCCAACAGCCTCACTCACAGCTGGTTCTAAGCCTTATGTTTCCAGACAAAGTGAAAACCAGAAATGCAAAATATAGGCAGGAAGGCTTCACAGACTTGTCCCTTTTTTTCCTTGAAGGATTTCTTTTAAAAGAACAGAATTACAGTGGCAATGGATTCCCTGAGTGTTCCTCATCCCAAGAGACTCTGTCACTCACCACTGTCCTCGGGAAGACAAGGAACTGGGAAGGGCATGAAAAACTGCAAAGGACACCCCACCCAAGTGATGCAGCTCATTGGACTTTGGGTTTTGGTGGCAATTTTAGACAGAGCCTCCACTGGGCTGAGACATGAGGACATTCCCTGGGGTGGAGCCAACACACCAAGGTCTGGGGACAGACTGAGCAGTGGAATCACAAGAGTTAACAAGTGAATAAATTCATTAGCAGGTGAATAATTCACACATGAGTTCCACTAACCCCACAAAACAGAAAAGCACCTACATCAGGAAATTAGGGGACTCTAATTTTCTGATTTTTGAGGCACCATCAGGTTGAGCACTGTCCATTTGCCACCAGGTGCTGTTTCTGAGAGTCACCAAAAGACTTTCAGGAAATGAGATTGGTGCCCAGGATATTCTCATTTAGTGGTGGTTTATTGCATATTTTCATTTTTATTATTTTATTTATGGCTGATGGTCATCAGCCTCCTCCTCAAATTTGATTTATCCATCTGTCCAGAAGGTCAGGAGCCTTTGTGGGCACTGGGTGTGGGTGAGGGTGGTTTGGTATATTTTCATTTCCTACCTTCCATTCCCGCCATGGAGCCATGGAATTCCAAGATTCCCAACCCCACAGACACAGCCAGGATTACAGAAAATAAATTTGCATTATTGGAGAAGGGTTTTCATGGGAACCCTCAGCCATTTAAGGTCATACCTTGACCTGTTTGAATTTCCAGGTAATTTTCCTGCCAAGCTTTTCCTTTCCCTCTCTAAATCCTGGCACTGTGGGCACCCAGCCATCCTGCAATTCAATCATGTTCTCTGTGCAGAGCAGGCAATAATCAAATAAAGACAAAAATAAGAGTTTAAGCTGAGGTTCCCATCAGCTGCAATTCCATATACATAACATTTTAATTATATCTCATCTCCAGTGTAATAGTTAGAGATGCCATTTGATACAGCTTTTTTTTTATTATTATTATTATTTTATTTGAAAAATTAACTCTAACTAAATTAGCAAAAATAAAGTAGTAAAAGTTAATTGGGAATTATCTACTCCAAAATAACTCTTACTGGTAAATGCTTTGTGTGGTTATAAAAGGCTGATAAATATAATTGTATTTATGTTATGAGTATCATGTTTAATTTACTGTACTTGGTTGTTAGACAGCATTTTATGCAGGCCTCATAAGTGAGCTTCACATTATTGCTTGTATTGCTTTTAAAGCAAAAAAAAAAAATCACCATCAGATGCAGCACATGGGAAATGCCCAGACTTGAAACTAGGTGATCCAGAGAAATATTTGGGATGAGCTGCTTCTGCCTGAGCTAAAAATCAGAGTTTTTAGGATGGGTCGTGCTCAGTGCCCTTGGTTTAAGGACTGGGATGATTTTTGAGATCCATGGGCATTTACAGCCCAGTGCACAACAGGAGGGTGATGCTTGCTCCTGACACTGCTGGAAAATGGGCAATTTCTCTTTTTTTTTTAAAACACTTATTCTTCAGTTAATGCAATTTTGGTCAGATGTTTTTACATTCCAGAACGCACGAGTCAGGGCAGTTTATTTTGTGG